>JAPMOR010066949.1:24273-49551 GCA_026543865.1 Argiope aurantia | reverse complement strand
AAAGTAATAAAAAGTTTGAAAACGAAACTAAAATGAAAACGAAAACAAAACAGTTTCGGAAATCGTTTTGGTAAAAATTCTTTTATTTCATATTTTTTTATTTGGTTTATTTGTTTTTCCTATTAACTTGATTTTTATACTTTTGTATATATATATATATATATTAAATTTGTTTGTTTTATTGAACTTTATACAATTGGAAGATGTACCTGTTAACAGTATCTCAGATTTGATTTTCACTGATTAGCTAATGGAAGCCGTATTAGAATAATCTCTTGCCCATTGCACATTGGCAAAGTGCTTAAGAAACTTTTTAAAAATTATTATTTTCAATAATTATTATATTGAAAAAATTATAATATGTGGTAATATTAGAAGTTTTGCTTCGTCGTAATAGCATTTTTCAATCCATAATGTTTAGAAACACTGAAATCAAAGATATTCATTACAATCGGATTGAAAAAAAAATAGATTCTTTAATAAAAAGAAATATAATGCTGAAAAGTTTTCTTAAAAAATGCCGAAAGAAAATATTAGTAATAGATATCGTGAAGTTAGAATATAATGAATTAGATATATATAAAATAACAAGAATTGCAGATTTCAATTTCTGACTTTCAATGTCAGTTTCTGACGTTGAAACCCAAATTAAGATTCTCAAATATGCAATCTAGACTAAAAGAATGGGGATATTTTAACCCTACCAACGTTACAGACGGTAGTCGACGATTGTATATATTGATTGTTCACCCTTTGACGATTTGACGATTCCAAATTTTTTTTCTCATTTACGTTGGAAAGATTAACTGCACGTTCGAATTTTTCTATGCCTTTCTAAAGAGGATAAACAGATTTTTGGTTTATTCGGTATTTTGTAAAATTATTCAAAACAATCATTATTAAATTCAAAATTTTCCGAAACATCAATTTGATTTCCATGCAATTTTTCTTCATTTTTAAACAATTTTTTTAATTTAATTTAAACAAAATTTGTCTCAGTTGGTCAAAATGTGTTGTTTAATCGAGTGTATCATTCGTGAAATTTTGCTAATATTATGCCTCCTTCAGAGATTATTTCTGCTTATAAAGTGCAAAATAAAAATTAAAAAAATATATATAAGTACGGCATGCGCAGTAATTTTCGATTAAAAAATGTCTTTTAAAATTGTTGCAATTCCTTCAACTTCTTGACCTAATTTTGTCTCATGTTTTAGCAATTTAAAAAATTTTAATTCCCCCTGTTGGTACAATTTAATCTATCAAAATTTGATTTCACTTCATAAATATATTAATTTAACCGCTTTAATATTATGCTTTTTAAAATGCTACAATAGACATTTCATTTTAAAATTGCATCTTTTAAATATAAATTTTTCGCTTCGTAATGACCAGAATTCATACATATTTTTTCTTGTTAACCATTACTATGGTATCGTCTAAAATTAAAACTCAAATATTGGATTTTGAATATTTTATTAAATATAAAAGAAACTTCAGATATCAAGATTCCTAACATAGAATGAATGTGAATGCAAATCACAAATTAATAATATTTTTTAAAATATACACCTACTTATTTATTCAATAAGTTATAATTTTTTTTGTAATATAATATTAATTTTTAATTGTGAATAAGTCAGAAAAAATTCTATTTTTTTACTTATTGACTTTTTTAGCACAATTGTTAAGAAAGCGAAAGAAAAAATTGAAGGCTTCGAAATACACGTTAATATTATCAAAAATACAATTATGTAATAGAATGTAGAATTTCAAGTTAAATATTCAGACCACTATTTCGATCTTTTTCTCCAGATTTACTCACTATCTTTACAAACGATTATAATGAAGATTCGTGTCGAACTTCATCTCTTTGAATTAAGAAATTTTGACTGCATAACTGCGGTTGAATTAAACTAACTGATGTATTGTGTCTTTGCAATTTTTACTGTCTTTGCTTTTTCTATATTTTCTCAACTCCGTATCAGTATTAGAATTTATGAACACCTTGTGTACATTTTATCGATTCAGCTGTTCCTTATTATTAAGTAATTATTTATTGGAATTACCATATTATTGCATTATAATTATGATTATCATTCAAACGTTGCCTTATTAATATAATGAATTATTTCTGAAGTTAAAGTGATATAAATATATCACTTAAAAAGATGAATGAAAGGAAATGAACATTTATTTTCAAATAGCAATTGAGGAAATCAAAAACTTTGTAATTTAAATGAAAAATGATGGAAAAAGTTATAGTATATTTGTGTTTGTTTATATTCGATATCAATTACGT
This sequence comes from Argiope aurantia, assembly GCA_026543865.1. Classification (NCBI taxonomy): domain Eukaryota; kingdom Metazoa; phylum Arthropoda; class Arachnida; order Araneae; family Araneidae; genus Argiope; species Argiope aurantia. Next base: position 47,252 of record JAPMOR010066949.1, on the reverse strand, counting down.
TTTAAAAGCATAAATTGAGTTTTAAATAAATATGACGTATTAGTTTTTTAATAAATATTTATATAGAGAGTATTAAATGAATATTTATTATTCAAATATTTCATTAATTGCTATCCCTAAAATTTAAAAAAAAAATAGACGCGAAAAACACGTTTCTGCACTCATTGTCCCCATCTGAGATAGTCTTGTATCAGCTTTCTGCGGGAGCATTTTGGTTCCCTGTCAATAAAACACAAATCACAGGTCTGCGAGCATTCAAACCCGCATGGTAGGGTCAGTTTCTAACAGTTTAATTCAAAACTCTAGTATGAATAGTCCTTTCAAGATGCTCTTGCAACAAAGTAGCGTTCATAATTATTTTTTCTGATCTTTTGCGTTAAATACTGCTCCTTATATGATGTAGTTGCAGACACACGACCTAGTCCAGATTTTCGGCAAGCATTTCGCTTTCCAAAACCGATTCCATAGTCTGGAAGAACTCCTAAAACTTTCGCTACAATGAATGGCATTTGAGCATCCTTTAAACTAATGTTGGACCTTTAGGTTACTAATTCAGCTAACTCATGTAGCTGAGGCCTCGTATTCATTGTTTCCAAACATTCAATGTACCAATTGTTTTTAATCTACTCTTACAGAAGGAATGTTGTAGATCATCTTTCATTCCTTAACTAAAATGTTTATTCTAAGTCACAGACACAATTTGCACGTTTTCAATTTTATAAATGTTATAACTTTTTTTAAATTCCTCTTATCTTATTTTTGTTAAAAATGTTGTCGATTATAAGTTTATATAAATTAGAAAATTGAAATACATTATAAGTTGTGTATTTAATTAATTCGAACAAGTATTTTGATAAATTTTCCAACTAAAAAAATTGCTTTGTATTCTTTTTTAACCAAGGAAATTGTCAAAATTGCCATTAATTTTGAAAACACTATTTCATCAAATTTTAAAATGAGTTTTTTTAAATTGATATACAACGGGCGTTCAAAAAGTAAGTTACACTTGTTCACCCACAGATAGCATCATGGCGAAACAAGATCTAAGCTTTTGCAGACGATAATTGAGTTCCACGACTTATAACCGTAGCAATTTCATTCGGATAGTTAGAATCGTTGCTAAGTAGTACGATAAAAAAATGGAGCGTCAGCTGGAAACTTACTCCAACATTGAAGAAGGTGGAATAATATGTTTTTGTAGGCAAAACATTTAACGAGTACGGAAATACATCGTGAAATATTGACAGTGTATGGGCCATATGCAATGTCACGTCCAGTCATTGTGAAATAGTGCCAGCAGTTCGAACACGGTCGCACAGATTTAACCAATGTAGAAAGGCAAGGAACACCAACAACGGAGAGCACATCAGACATGGTACAGCGGGTGGAAGACATTATTCTCAGCAATCGCACACATTGCACAGGACTTGGTATTATCCGTTCGCAGTGCCCATTCCATCGTCCGTCACTAACTGGATTATCGAAAATTGTGTTCGCGTGGGTTCCTTATTCTTTGAGTTCCGAACACAAAGGAGCTAGGATTCTACGAAACACTTAGAGGTTTGCGCAAAGCTGTGAAACGTTAAGCAAAGGCATTGTCCTCTTGCACGACTATGAAAGGCTGCACAAGCACAACACAGAGTTTGCTTTGCAGTTTTAGATGGGAAGTCTGGCAGTAACCACCGTACAGTCCTGATCTGACGTCCTGTGACTTTCATGAACATTTGGGTGGGAGTCAATTTTTCAACGATGAGCAGGTTCAGACAGCTGTTCTAAGCTGGCTTCTGAACAAGAAGTGATTTTCTATAGTCAGGGCATTGAACGATTAGTGCTAGGTTCCGACAAATGTCTCCAGCGATTGGAAAGTTATGTTGAGAAATACTGTGCTAGTATGTGTGTCATATTATATTGTAGCAAACTTGTCGATAAAGTATTTATGACCTAATTGTTTGAGTGTAACTTACTTTTTGAACGCCCCTACTATATTTCACAATTTTTTGAATTTTTTAACTGATATATTTTACATCTTTTTTTAACAAAAAAAAAATTATAACATTCCCTAAGAACATTCAACTCGTAGTTATTTTTAGTTATTTTTATATGTTTAATCATATTCGTTCTCCTCGATTATGTAAAAGACGGCTTTAACTATTTTTACATCAAATGTTACGACTTTTCAGTCAAATAGTTATTTATAATGAAAATTTCACAATCACTTTTAAAAGTTATTAATAAAGTTGAATATACACTGGTGTGCACAACTTAAGCAACAATGCGAATTTTAAGCAGATAGCCATGAAATTACAGAAAAGGAGTTCTTGCGATCAGTACAATGAACTGGTAATTCAAGAAAAAGGTCATGCGTATGAAAATATCAGGAACAAAACGTCACAGGCGACGTGAGCGTACGTAAAACACGTGCGGAAGGCGTGCTCAACACTACAATAAAAGGAAGGACGGAGACGGAATTAAAGACATTCGCTGCAAGTGCACGTGAGTTAATTCGTGAAATATGGCTAGCAGAAATCACCTGGACGATTTCACACGTGGAAGAATGATCGGAAAGCTGGTGGAGGGGCGTAGTGTAGCCAGTGTAGCTGAAGAGTTCGGAATCAACAAAAGTGTCGTTTCGCGCGCTTGGAAAGCCTTCCAAACCACAGGTACAGCTGTGAGAAAGGTTGTAGGAAAACAACTGCAGTGGATGACCGATATATCGTACTGCAGGCGAAAAAACCCGAAATCAGCCAGCAAGCGCCATTGCTCAGCAACTGTGTGCAGCAACGGGTCGACAAGTGTCGCGTTTTGCTGTGTCCAGATGCCTTCACAAAGGTGGCCTATTCGCCCGCCGTCCTGAACGCTGCATCCCTTTGACAGTTTCCCACCGGCGGCACCGTTTAGAATGGTGCAGGGAGCACAAAAACTGGACATCTCATCAATGGAGCCGTGTCCTCTTTACAGATGAGAGTCGTTTTAGTGCCACAAGCGATTCCCAAAGCCAGTTGATTTGGAGAGAGGTCGGGACACGGTTTCATCCTAGTAACATCACGGAAAGAGACAGTTTCGGTGGTCCTGGAGTTGTCGTCTGGGGAGGCATTATGTTGAACGGGCGGACTGAGTTCCACGTTTTCGACAGAGCTTCTGTAACTGGAGATCGCTATTGTCAGGAGGTGATCCTTCCCCATGTGCGTCTGTTCCGAGGTGCCATTGGATCAGACTTCGTTTTTATGGATGACAATGCACGGTCACACAGGACTCATGCTGTTAAGGAGCTCCTGGAAAGTAAAGATATCACTCGAATGGATTGGCCGGCGTGCTCCACTGATTTAAATCCGATAAAACATGTGTGGGATGCTTTGGGGAGACGCCTTGCGGCACGATTACATCCTCCTGGGAACACCCGACAACTTAAACAGATGCTGATTGAGGAATGGGCACTCTTACCTCAAGAACTGTTGGACAATCTGGTACTGAGTATGGGGAGACGGTGCGAAGCAACCATTGCAGTCAGGGAAGGGCATATCCCATACTAAGGAACATATGCTTGCTGTTCTTCCTCTTGTACAGACAATCATGTGTAAGGATACTATGAGTTCAATAAAGTCTTTTTTTGTTTGATTCCATACTGTATGCATTATATTCATTTCTGCGCAACTATGCTTTCGTCATTCTTTCAGAACAAAATGCTGTATCTCATTTCTGAATTTCATGTCTCTCAGATGATTTCTCGTGAAGTTATGGCAAAAAACATACCTGTTTCTTAAGTTTTGCACACCAGTGTATTATCAGCAATAGATCTTGGGAAGTAAAATTGCCAAATCTATTTTATTTTGAAATGTCTGCTGTTGTGCACTTTCCTATTGAGAGACCCATAATACTATTCCTTAAACTTATTTGCTTGAATTTAAAAATCAGTCGTAATCATTGCCAAAAATTAATAAAAATTAGAAAAATTAATATGGAGAAAATTAAGAAAAGTTATTTGAATAATTTACAACAAAGAAGCAAATGACTATTTGAAAAGAATAACAGTGAATCAAGGGTTTCAATTCTTTCTTAAAAGGGATTGGCATCCTACATGCCCTAAAACTAATTAGCAAATCTGATATTCTAAAAGCCTTATTATTACTATATTGATCCATAAGAAAAATTACAAAAAGTAATTCTTGATAATGATGAAAAAGTTGTTTTGGTCAAAACTTTAACTACTAAATAAATACAAAGCATTTCTAGTATATATGTACCTGCTATAATAAACGCTTGAAAATATGCCTCAAGTATTGATAATTGCATATTTAATAATGACATTTTTCTGAGAATATTGATATTCATACATTCATTTTTTGTGATTATCTGAATCTCATCACTTAACAAGCAATATTATGTATGTATATATATATTTTTTAATTTTACAAACGTTTGAAGAAATCTGAATTTTTTTACAATCTATCGAATATTTTTGATTTTGTTTTCAAATCTGGTACGAAGACACACGTTCAAGTTTTTATAAGGCGTGAAATACAAATGAAATGCAATAGTGATTGCTGCAATAAATTCATTTTTTTTCCTTTATCTTGCAAAATTTTCAAAATACACAAGTAATATAAGACACATACCTCGACATTTTGTTTTATACACGAGGAAATAAATTGGATAATAATCACGTTTGGTAAGAAAAGAAAAAGTTTCTTCATATTTCACTAAAAAGTTTTTAACTAGATTCAACTTCGCTTCAATTAAATCACATCAATTTTTCTACAAATCGCTAAATACAAGTAACAAGGAAGAGCTGCAAAAAAGTCAGCCATCTATTATTTAATTATCAGCCATCTATTATTTATTAAGCCATCTATTTAAATTACCATTTAAAACAATACATGTGAGTCATCTTTATTGGATTTTATTGATTTTCTTGATTTTTATTAAGACTTTATTGATTTTTTTCATCCAAAATCCGATTTCAATAGGTTTAAGTAGAGTAAAGAAACAATGTGATGATTTAAGCTATGATAATTTAGCTTTAAATTTTGAATGGAAAGAACAAGAAAATGGCAGATTTCTTTTCTTTCTTAGTCAAAATTTGACTTATAGAAGGTCAAATTATAAGAAGTGGCATTTTTATGAAATACTGTTATTGATAAAGCAGCATATGTTAAGATATTTTTTATTGTACAATTTATAAAAGAAATAGTTTTACAAATTTCCTGCAAATAAAAATAAAACGTTTATAGCGATGACATGGTGTCTACAAAACCATATAGTAATTCCAAGTTTCAATACAAAATACAAACATGTAGTGTGTAATGACATTTGTTAATTCTGTTTATATTTTCTATAAAAGTTGAGAAATAACAAAAGTGTTATAGATCCATAAGTAAATCCATAAAATTCCATGTTTCCGAATTCTTCGCATCCAGTTAAGAATCCATATAGCATGTAGCTCAGAATGAAAAAGATCTGTCCCTGCGTAAGGAAAAAAAACGTTTTTGCCTTTTATATAAAACCACATAAATTAAATATAAAAAATGCATTGGGAATTTTAAGTAATCTACAATTTTAAGATGATTTAACTTTTGAGATAACAAAATGTCAGATACAGGTTAATGAGTTTCATTTCCTTAAGATAGCAAATTATTCAACATTTCACATCATTTTTTAAATTAAATATATCTACCATCTTTATTTGGGAAGCTAAATATTTTGTATATGTCTTCAAAAACAGAAATACTATGGATGTATTATTTTCTGATGGATATTATGTTCAGAGCAATGTGTCAGAATTTCATCTAGAATGTAATTATAATACTCAATTTTTTTATCAGATTTTTTTTTACTGATGCTGTAAATAATTTAGGATGGCATTTGAATATTCACTCTTTTTTATTTAATATTATTTAAATAAACGGGCAACAAAAGTTCTTTTCAGTTGAAAATATAGAGAAAATTTTAAGTAACCTGTAATTTTGAGATGATTTAAATTTTGAGATGTTTCGAACTGTAATACAAGTTTTTCATTTAATTGAAAAAAGACAAGAAAAAAGGAATTTCACACAGCACAACCTATTTTAAAAAGAAAAAATACCTCGAAATTATCATGACTATAATTTCAACTTTTCTTATCAAATCTTTTATCAACTCACTAGAAAAATTAGATCATCCACTGAATAATACTTCAAGATTAAAAACTAATAATAATTACACTTTGAATAGATGAATATCAATTTTCAATTCTAAATAAATTTGATATTCGTCTGAATATGGCAATTTGGAAGACATATTGAAAGAAAATACAAGTGGCATTAAAATATTTCCTTTCATATCTTCTATCATTGCACGCATTAGCGGTGACATCTTGTGAAGCTAAGATGAACTATTTCAACTCGTAATCTTAGATAAATTTAAGCATATCTATTTTTGAAAAAAAGAAATATTTGTATATATATCTATTATATATATTAATATACCAGTTTTATAATTGTATTAAAGCATATACCTCACGATAGTAGTAAATTCCGAAAAATAAACATCGTTTCTTATTTTTCTTCATATTGTTTCATGGGGATTTATGATTAAAATGTTTGTCTGTCCAACCCATAGATGTTTGTTGATCTGTTCTAAATATGCCCAATATGTATTAGTACTGTTGTTCGAATAATTGAATTTTCTCTCTGATATGAATGCTAATGTTAGTTAAATGTCTTAAAGTTGCCACTTCTGCCTTTTCTATACAGAAGTAAGGATTAATCAAAACTGAACACTAAGCAAAGAATGGACTAATTGGCTCATCATTGACCTTTATTGCGTTAAAAAAAATCGATTTCTGGCGAAATGGATGAATATTCTTTTATTCGATATTCTTAATTTTTTTAAAGCGCTTTCTTAGTGATTTCATTTAAATTTTGTTTCTGTGCTGATTTTTTGAAAATTTATTAATTTTTATTTTCTTGTATGTATGTTATTTTCTTATAGTTAAAAAATCCGAACTTCGATGAATCTTCACGATTTAGATCCCACCTAGTCCAAAAAATACATGGAAGATGCTTTGTCCCTCTGTGAGTACGATATATTAATGCTTTTAATTTTAATATATATATCACAGAAACTCTATACCAAAGAGAATATATACGGCATAGAGACTTGATACCAAATTTAAAAATAAATTTGGTATGCAGCCTCTGCGCCAAATGAGCAGATTTTTAACAAATTTTTAGCAACGTCTCTCTGTCCGGCTGGCTTAATATAAGTGAACGCGACAGGTACTAAACTACTTAAATATACGTACTACTTAGATAAATGAATTTTGTTTATATGTTTAGCATCTAAAATATAGATTATTATCTAATTCTGAACAAAATCTGTCAAACGATATCCTTCTATCTGTCTGTTTTATTTATACGTACGTAAATGGAATAGCTCAAAAATGAAATGGCTTAAATGAATAAAATTGGTATGAGACCTTGTCATTAAAATTCAATTAATTCTATGTTAAATTTTGGTTTCGATCGATCTGTAAAAAGATGTACAACTAAATAATTGATTATTATCTATTTGAGTATGAATCGCATGTCAACGATTAATCTTCAAAAAATTACTAAAATTGCAAGCTGGATTCAGTAAAATGCTAAAGTCACGCCAAAGATCGATCTCTTTCGTGACTATTTTTCGCCAATGTCATACAGGTAATTTTACAAGTACCTGTATTTTTTATTATACTCTATGGAGTATACAATTCTCAGGTTATATTAATTCTAATTTAGGTAAAATCTTCTTATGAAAAACTCATAAATTAAAATTCAGGGCTTGATTTGATAATGGTTTCTCAGTATGCTCTTCAATTTCAGAACTATAAAACAATATGGTCTTAAAAAAAATATTTTTCTGCTGCTTAAATACTTCAATAACAAAAAGGATTGGAAATTCCTATTAATAGTCGAGTCCCTTTATTTAAGAGTAGAAAAAAACTAATTAAACTTATTTCTTAATTTAGGATTTAATTAGTAGGTTTGTTATCTTCAAAATTTTGAACTAATGATTTGATGAATTTCATTAATAAAAAGTGTTTCCTTTTTACCATATTATAACTCCCTCCAATATTTATTCCAATTTTTAAAACACTGTCGATATTTAACTCTTAGCTGGGGAGGTGCGGCCTGTTAGACCGCTAATGATGGACTTTCGGTCGCCCCTATTCTATGGATTGAATCTGTAGCTTCATGTTTCATGACCTTCACTACACGTACACTTTTTCAACCTGTTTAAGCAGGATACTTTTTAAAACATTTCAGCTATTTCTTTGTGCGACGTCTCTAAGACAGCATCTCCCTGTTAGTGTGTCAGTGATAAACAAGGCTTAGCAGATCGCGGACCCTGGACCCTAAAACTTGGACCCTGAAATATCATCCAATTTACTGATCCTATTATGAAGCAGTGCTCCAGACACTTTTAAATGAAGCAGAAAGTGATTTTAGTGATAAGGATAATTGTACAGAAGACTTTTTCGCTGAAAGTTCGAATTCAACTGATTCTGATATGTATGTCCAAATATAATAAATTTAATGATATGATGTTTTGAAAAAATTATAAAATATATTAATATGTCAAAAGAAATATCTACAGAATTTATAGGCTGATTTTTATACTAGTACTTAACTTGTATGTTTAAAATGTCCTCGAAAGAATGATGCCGGTAAAAAAAGGATCAATTTTACCCATTGTCAATTTTTTTTATTTTTCATATAATTGTTGAATTTTCTATTACATTGTTTTCTATGTATATACCTTTGTATATTGGAAAAATAAATATGATTTTAAAAGTAATATGTTTTTTTGAAAATATTATTTGTTGTAACATGTAATTTGAGAAGAAAGTGTATGTTCCGAAACAATTACTTTTATCAATGATAATATATTTTGAAAAACTTCAAAAACATATCTATATATCAAAAAAAAATATATACAGAATATAAAAGCAGATTTTCATACTAAATACATTCATTAGAAAATTTAATTTGAGTATAAAAAAATTGCGGTCTCGTAGACCACCCCTCCGCAGTTAAGTCCTAAAATTTCACCTCCCCATTTAAGGATGAAATGAAATAATTTTGTTTCATTGTGCGTTTTTCTGATCTATTTCATGCAAAATGTTAAAAATAATAAGTTCGAGTTGAAGTTAAACATTTTTTGAAAATGTCTATTCCGAATATGCATTATGCACACATTGCATTAAATCACATACATTGAATAGTTATGTTTAATAATATGTACTCTTCTGACCATATTTTGATCTCTAAGCAAAATTGTTTTTTTCTATTCGCTAGATTCATCTTTCATCGGTATATTTTTTTGTCTTGAAATGTGCGATGCACTTGTGAGTGTGGCAGTGGAATAATGTGGAAACGATCAAGAGTGTTTCTGGTAATTAAGACTCATGAGTTTAATTCTTGATGCTTTCCAAATATATTTTGAGCAGCAAAAACGAATTTGTTGCTCCAAACTAAAATAATCGCGAACATTAAATTCACAAATTTAATTTTAAAAATAACAAGTGTATGGCCACAACCTCGTATTCTTATTGGAAATATTACCTATTCATTGAACATCAATAATATCGAAAGGATAAATCAATGAAATTAGAAAATAAATTGAAAGTTATCAAAAGAAAAATAGGTCAAATCTTACAATTTGAAGACGAGTCAAATGCTTCTTCCACCACAAATATTTCTGCATTTTCGGCCCAATAGCAGAGAGACCGTAATACGTATACATGATAACATGAACAACTGTATTGATAGCAAAACCTACGGCCATATAGAATCCTAAAATAAAATAAATAATGCTTTAGAAATCTTACCGAGAACTGTTTCAAAAGTAAATCTAGTTACTTATTTTTGTTTTTGTTTTAACTTCTTTCAGTATGGTAGTGGTTCCATTTTAGTTATTAAAATATATTAAATTGCTCCGAAGATAAATTTACTATTATTGTTTCAGATTACGTTATATGTTCATTACTTACATAAAAAGGTGGAATGGGATCAGGAAATATGAGAATGATTTATATTGAAGCTTATATGGGCTAAATCAATTTAAAACTTTGGAAATTAATTAGAATTAAATTATATTTAAAAATATCATTACATATATAATATAACATAGTATACAATTTCAATAATATATAGTAGATATAATTTTTTTTCCCGAAGAAAAAAAGAGCTAGAGTTATTATTAATAAAGTTTTGGCTCCAAAGAATTTGATAATCTAATAATTAAGATTTAGAGGCCCAGTTACACCAAAAGAAGTATATTATCTGTTGTAGTCAAACGCCTTTACTTCGTTGTAAGCTTTGACTAAAGTAAATATTGAGTTGATTTTGATAACGTCCGCATTCTTTTTATTTGTTAATCAGAAGAATAAAAAAAGTTTCAATCCTTTCCTATAATAATAGATTTGAACATAAATCTTATTGAACAAAATTTTTATTATTAAGTTTGTTTAATAATGAGAAAAACTTGCATTTCTTAGATTAAAAGATATTTTCAAACAAGTCTTTAATAATATTTGATTGATTGGTTTAAAAATTCTTAATTACCTGGAGCTTTATACAGGATGTTTAAACCCCAGTAGAAGATGAGACACATTCCAGCGTGGTGAAAAACATGTAGAAAAGATACTTGGCTTTGTTTTTTGCGAAGTACAAAGAATACCTGAAACATTAGCATGACTTAGTTCCAATTACATCTTAATGCAAATTGTGAACTTACTAAAATGCTGTAACTTTGGTGCTAAATTATTATTTCTTTACTAAATTGCTATAGATTAAAATGCTAATTACTAAATTACTTCTAATTTTATATTACTATTTTCTATTTTATATTGCATTATCAAAAGGTTTTAAGATAAATAAAAACAATCAAAATGTAGCATTTAAAAAATATCTTTAATATTTAAAGAATGAATCGTACTTATATAGAATTATTTTAACAAAAACTTTCTTTTTGGGTCAAAATATCATTGGGCACTATTCTTCGTTTAAAAAAAAAAAAAAACATGAAAGCCTAATCACTGATTGCATAGCATTATTATTAAAGAAATAATGTTAATTACACTACTTTATTTCTAAAGAATTAATAATAGTTGTCTAATATGTTATTATTAATGAATTATCATTAATTATAGCACTCAGTTATTCGACTTTAATATGATCCATAAACAATTTCTCTTATTATCGATAATTAAATATAATACAGCCTCTAAATAGAATTAACATCAAAATAAATACCATACCGTATCTAAAAGGTCTATAAATTTTATAATGTATAAATTGTATGCGGGCGTCATAGCTGCCTGAAAAATAAATAGAATTTCAGTCATATGAAAAGAGAAGAGAATTAAGAATATATATATATTTTTTACAGATTTGTTTTTAAAGGTCTGCTTTTAGCAATGGAAAAAAATTTACTGTTTAATTTAATAGATGAAAAAATTAGCACAATAAAAATGCATCCTATCCATCAATAATTAGACATTTATCAACAAATTAAGAACAAATTATTAAATTTATTTACAAATACAAAATTAAATATTGTTAAATAGAAGCGAATTATTTACCTCCAACATTTCTTGAAGTTTTGGACTTTTTTTGGCAAGGCAGCGTGAGTCCCAAAATCTTATTATACCGTCTATAGCCTAAAGTGAAAGAGTAAATGTAAGGCATAAAAATAATTTTTGAATTAAATAATTTCAACGTTATAAAATAATGAATAATTAATGACAATGAATTAGGATTCATTTTTAACAAAATTTTATTTTAAAATGAGGCGATTATTTTGACATTCTCTAATTTTTTTTTAAAATTATTATTTATCAAACATACACAGAGAAAGTATAATATAAGTATAATACCCCGGTATTTTGGCAATGTTTTCTCTTCAAACAAATTTCAGATCTTCTTCAGTACAAATACACATTTTTGGAAATATATTCATCTGGCTGAGAATGTAAATAACTCAAAAACGCTTTGAACAGGAAAGATGAAATTCATTGTGAGGTCTTTATACAAATGTTTTAAATTTCTATGAAATTTTGAACGAAATCTATTTACAAGTAGTATACGTGTTTGTCTTGGAGCAAGTTAACGTGGTGATTACAAAACATAAAAAGCTCGGTAGAAAAAAAAGTTCATAATTTTAACATCTAAAATACAGTTCTACATTTAATTTTAAAGTAAATGTAATTCGTCTGGTCATTGATCGCATGCATGCAATCAAGATAACTTAAAACCGCAACGGTTTAAATAAACGTATTTTTCTGTATGATCTTGTTTCGAAAAGTAGAGTTGCGTCGAATATCGATTTCAGTCAATTGAAAAAGAAGTTGTCCAACATTCATACTTGGTTTTCTTTAATGTTCTACAAAACCCAAAGGAAGAAATAATTGAAATATTCATAACGTTCATGGCTTTGACCAAGCCCCCCTCCCCTCCCTATCTAATTTTATAGGGTGGAGAAGACGCATGAAATCTTTGTGCAGAAATATGTCAAAAGGTTTCAGTGAAACCTCACCCACTGGTTAGATTATTACGCAATCATTCGAATCTCAACTTTAGGGGCAGAATGGCGTGATTTCATTGCCCTGTTTCTGAAAAGATTATAATGTGTGGTATCAAACTATATAAATCCTTCAATGTAAATTATCTATCCGCTGATGTGGTGAAAAGTGGTACGGTTCACCTACCCAGATGTTCCGTTCATAAACAATTCTATGATATTGTTTGATACTCTACAGGCTTATATATTGCGTAGATATCGTAACAATAATATAAAACATTTTGGTTTGATAGACATTTTTTAGCATTATGAGGTCCATCCTAAAATGGAAATATTTCTGAGGAAAAGATAGTAAATCTAACATTCAGCTGAAGTGCCTTATCATTTATTAAAATCTGTATAAATTATATAGTTGTCAGAGTTCTCATGTAGATTTGAAAAAATGGAATAATTGAATAAAATTTGAATAATGTAGATTGAAATAATAATCAATAAAATGTTGAAGAATATATACATTGTAGAAAGGCCTTTTATATAATATGCTATATAATAGGCATATTTATATAATGTGCCATTTCTATAAATATATTGTAGAAATGGCATTTTTGTGGGTATACAGAAAAGAGGTGCCAAATTCGGAGAGTTATTCACACAGCAACTTCAATTATATTGAAAGGCTAAAAAATTTGTATAGTGTCTATTTCGTATTGTAGATTAGTTTTTAGTTTCAAAAAATTATAGCAAAATATTTATCTTTATTAATAGAAAAGGACAATGTATGTACGCATGCCTATCTCTGCGTTTACAAAACATTAATTACATTGTGAAGTACGAAATTTGGCATATATTAACTTTAGAAAATGAAAATATAAATTTCGTAGCGATTTTTTTGAAAATTTAATTAATTAAATATTGAAAGTATTTTGCAATGTTACCAAAATTATATTTATACTACAAAAATAGTTTTATAATTTGAAAAATATCACTCATTTACTTTGAACATTCTGAATGATACCTTAATTAGAGAATTTAATGATGATAAAATATACTTACAGCATAAGCAATGCAAAGATTTGCAAAAGCTTGAAGCAGATTATACACAATCAGGACTTTTTGAAGGGAATAAGGTTTCCGATTTTTCATAATTTTTGGACCAATCCATTCCACAAACAGAATATAAAAGGAAACAATTGAATATGGCACAAGTGGATATTTCAAGAAGAATCTGTTGTGGATACCTAAAAGAAAAGAAAAAAATGCATTTTATGAAACCTTTATCTGGCCAAAATACATGATCTTCATTATGTATTTATATAAATATTTTTATTTATAAGTTGTTTTATTATTTTCCTGTATATCAAATATACAAAAAGGAAGTATTATAATCGTCAAAATACACAAACTCGAAATTTTGAAAAATCTCCAAATTCCCCTGAATCCAAGAAAAACATTTTTGAAACTATGTCTATCCGTCTATGAATACGATAAATCAATGACACTTTGAGCTATGCGCATGGAATTTGGTATCTGGTTTCCATTCCAAATTTGTTGTAATCTATCAGATTTTAATCTTCCTAGTATGTCTGTCTGTCCAGTTGTCCGTATATAAGTTAACACAATAACTAATCTTATACACGAAGACAGCTCGATGCATAAGATTTGGTTCACAGACTTAACATCTAAAATATAAATACGTATCAATTTTTGAACAAAATATGCCATTGATTCACCATTTAACGGTCTGTTCATTCACAAGCTTGTAAATGCGATAACTTAAACACTGCTATGATTTAAATCTATGAAACTTAATGTGAATTATTTGTGAACTGTTATGTATTTTTGTGTCAAATTTTGGCTTTAGACGGTCTGAAAAAAGACGCCCATTGCCCTCTAACAGGCCCACTCGTGACTATTATTCCCCAATGACATATTATTAGTAATATATAAGTTCATTTATTAGAGAATATACGAGAGACTTTCGAAATGACTTTATATTTTTCATATACAAATGTGCATTTCGCAACTGCACAAAAATTTCTTGATATGATACTTTCACAATGTAAAATTATAAGTTTTGAAGGGAAATCTTCAACAATAATCATAATCTTTATATTAGAATTGGTGTACAGAGAAAAGAGTTTTAAAAATTATTATCAAAGAAGTCTGAATTGACGCTGTTCTGCTGAGATTTGAAAAGTCATAATTCGTAAAGTTTGCTTTCATCTGCTCACAAAATAATACTATAATTCAGACATTCCTATTGAAGATTGATGAAATGTTTGCGAAATTATTTATCACTTTATAAGATTATTGTTTAATTCTATTATGTATCAAAATTATATGCATGCTATTATAATTAGTCATACATTTTATTTTGAAAGCAGAGTTTCAGGACGTGGCAACATTCCCTAATATTAAATATATAAGAAGAGTGGTTGTATTTAATCAGAAGAAATATTATTGATTTTATCGAAAAAAATTAGCTACATCAGACTTCAAATAGATAGTCTTGCAATTTGAATCCCAAAACTATGAATCTTCTAAAAAAAATTCTGAACTTTTTGAGTGCTTTGTAGAAATTTATATCAACGCATTATTTTCGAAGTTTATTGGTTGTGAGAAAGATAATGTAATAAATGATGTAATTTTTAGACTCTTGAATTAATCTCGAGGGAAATTTTGAGCTATGTTTGAGTATTTAAAAATTCTGTCGGTTTTGGATTGGCATTTTAATTTGGCTCAACCAGCATCTTTGATTTTACTTCGCCGGCTTTATACTTATGTACGAGTTTCGATTAACCAACAATTTTAAATCGAAATAACTTTTGCATCGTTTAGAAATATTATTATAAACTTTTTTTTATTACAGTGAACGGGGCATAGGAATTTAATGGTAAATATTTTCAATACAAGAAGTTTTAAAAGGATTGCATTAGTGCTAATAAAAAAATAAAACCCTTCTTTTCCTTTCACATCTTTTATAATAGCTATTGAAGGCTTTCGTCGATTTATTAATGTTGAAGACAGCTTTTGTAGCAATAATGCTACGAACGTTGTTCTTTTTACGCCATTAAGTTTCAGTTTTAACTATATAAAAGTAATCAAAAACAGAATGCAGTGGTTTGGAAGATAAAGGATGAACAATTTCCTTGAACTTCTCTCAGTTAGGGAGGTCCTGAAAAGGCATTTCATTTTCTTAAAAGGCATTCTTTCCAGGCATGTTTATTTCTTTAAAATCAATTCCATATATGAAGGCATAAATAAAATTTAAGCAACTTAAAAGCTTTATATGCAACTATTTGTTTTTACGTTATGCAGAGAGAAATAGGATAAAGAAAAATAGGAAAAAAATATTAAAAAGATAAAACATTTTATAAATATATAATATTAGGACTTTTCATGGACTTCAGTTCATTTTAAAAACTTAAATAATTTTTCCGAATTGTTTTATTATATAGGATCTTTTTTCTTCTCTATAAAAGTACTAAAAAAATCGATTTTTCTCATATAATCATGTTAATTTTATGTCCATCAATCAGACATGATTTTAAGTTTGTTGTAATTTTTCACATTAAATTATTTTTTCCCTTGAAGAAAAAGCGAATTTTAAAGAAGAGGTTTCAGGAGAGCAGATTACAAAATATTTCTAAAGTTGTCTTCTTCTTTCTTTTAAAGTAGCTACCCGATTTAATTTTCTTCATAAAATGTTGTGAACCCTACATAGTCAATAAGTTAAATTAAACAGCCGAATAGTAGTGCAAATATCATACAAACTATCTCCTTCAGCTTCAAAGTGAAAACTCTCTCAGTCCAAAATAATTTGAAAATTCTGCTGTTTCAAAAGCTGTTGTATTTCCTTTGAATGCATTAAAACTTCCTATTCTTTTTTCTCTTCAGCAATGAATGAAACAAAATTTGCTCTGAAATATTGAAAACCGGAAGCAAAACTGCAAGTGAGGTTCTATTATAGATATGGTTACAGTCCTCTCACTTACTGAAGAACATTCACAACATAAATGAAGAAATCGAGTTATTCTTCAAACACTATAGTAGTAATGAAACAGGGTACTGCAACTCAGAATATTGTCAAAGAAAGAATGAAAAAATAAAAATACCATTGTACCTCCTTCAGACAAAATATCTGGTAGTTGTTGGGTATTAACAATAATCTCCTCTTGGAGAGACATGTACTTTTCCGGAAAATTCAGATATAAATTGAAAGATAACAGATATCCAACACAGAATAACATAAGAATCCATAAGAATAAATATGAAACAATATATGATACCACCAGGACATTATATAATCTTTGATTCAAGTGTTAACATTTTTATATGTATATATTTAAAAAACTATTTTCCAGTTAATCTTAATGAAAAAATAAGATTTTTATTGATTCCTTTTTATTTATGGTTATTTTACCCCCACAGATTGTTAATTATATTCTCCCACTCCATGAAGTAAATATTCAAATAACGTCGAAGTAATTATTCAGTTTTTTTAGAAGAAACGAATAAGAAATTCTTCAATAGCAGCAGTTCTTCGATAATGCCATGTAAAATATCTTCCAAAAATGTAAATATTTAATATAATTTAAGGAAAGTTGAAAAGTTGAAAATATTTAATTTTATGGTCATTTTACTCCATCGTGCCCTACTGTACAAACTTACTAAGAAAAAGGAGCTTACTTAATTCTCTTCCAATAACAGGATTTATGTCCAAAACAGGAGATGTACCATTTGCTATGGTATCTGTAAATAAGCAAACCATACAAAATTTAATACCAAAGGAAATTTTTTCATAAACTTAGGTAATAACTTAATAGCTTTTCATAAACTTAGGTAAATTCATAAACTTTGATAATAACTCAGGTAATTTCATAAACTTCGGTAATAACTTAATAACTTTTCATAAACTTAGGTAATAACTTAATATCTTTTCATAAACTTAGGTAATAACTTAATATCTTTTCATAAACTTAGGTAATAACTTAATAACTTTTCATAAACTTAGGTAATTTCATAAACTTAGGTAAACTTAAAATTTTTCTTAAACTTCATTTTAGGTTATGCTTACTTCATTCTAAATTCAAAAAATGCAATTATTTTAAAATAAATAAATTGTTAAGAAAAATTTTCGAATAAAGCTAAATATTGAGCTCACGGGCAATATAATTAAAAATACTACATAACTGCAAAAATGTACCACTCTTCCATATTATAAGACAAAGATTTTAAATTTTGCATTAAATTTATTTGGAATATCGAATTAAAAAACATCATGTTTTGTGCGTTCATAATCAATATATTGAAACATATTTATCTTAAATTCCTTATGTAGGAGGTTACTCATGAAATCAAAGCAATATTTGGTAGTAAAACACAAATTTTCCCTACTATTCTTAATTAAAACTTCGCAGCATGGGTACATGATACTTTTGATATTTCGAATAACCAGAAATATTTCAACTAAAGGATTATCAATTTACCTTATTACACTCTTTCTCTCTGGTGTGATAGAAAAAATATTGAATTACCAATTTGTATTGCATTGCAGTAATCATGAAAATAGTATTTTTCATATTCATGGTCCTTCAAAAAAGCGGAACAATTACTTTTTTTCTTAAATAAAATACCTAAGCGCATTTTTCAATTATAATATTTCATTAAATAGGGTAAATAATTGTATGAATATATTTTCGTTTTTGTAAAAGTGAATAATAAAAAGTTTAAGAAATTAAATTTTTATACGACCTTGATAGTGTATAACATGTTAATTTGTTTCTTTTACATTCATCTATGAAATATTTAGAAAATTTATGATGATATATTAAAATACTAATTTATTGACTTAGAACATATCTTTCGTAATTATGACGAAGACAAACGAGTGTTTCATTAGAACACTCGTTTTCAGGAACGATATACATATCAAAAAAGTTTATTAAAAAGTTGAAACGAGAACCTAATAATAAACAACGTTTTAATTAACATTTCTTAGATTTAAAAAAATGTCCAGAGATACTTTCATTTTAGCGTTTATGATTTTATTCAAAATTAACATTTTCTTCTTTTATACTAAATTGTTCTCATCTAATATACATAAGTATTGCTGCATTGTGATTGCATGCAACATAAACTCACAGCATTTAAAATGTACCTCCTTACTGAAATGTGTTGTTTATTTCGGGAAGCTGAATAATATGAATCTTATAACTGCCAGCAAAAAATTTTATTTTCTACTTTGGAATTATACAACTTTTTTTGAGATACCTTATATAATCAATCGTCCCATCTTTATTAGTTCGAAATTGCAACTGCTGATCATTCATCATGAATAATAATATGCGTTATTTGCAAATTTATATCTTGATGATTGAATAAACCTATAGCATTTTATAAACATTTATAAAAGATTAAAAATTACCTTAACATTGACATATACATAACATTTTATTTTATTTGATAATAGCATAAAAATTACATTAAAACATAACATTGGTGATAAATATTTGCTTGTAACAATTATTATGAATTAAATAAATTTCCAAACGGAATCGGGAATCTTTATTATATGTGTAAAAGAAAATAAAAGACATATTTTACTTACAATTTTACACTATGGAGGCCATATAAGGCTAATATTTAGAAATCTAGAAACAGTATTTAAGGAAATAAATGTTTGTATTTTATCTTTTTATAACATCCTATATAATATAATAGTCTACTTTTCAATAAAGTTTATATAAATATTTTTTTTTCAATTCTATTTTGATTTTTTTTTTTTGCAGCGAATATGTCAGATTGCTTTATTGATTCAAATAAAAATTTCATTCCAATGTGAATCAATCGATACCGTACTAATAAGAGTTTTTAATCATGTATAAAACGATGAATTAAATTAGTTATAAACATATGATTTTGAACTTACCGGCAATCGAAATGCTGATGTTTGACATATTTGTTTTCAAAAGACAAATATTATTTATGAAGTTCGAAGAATAAAACATCTGCAAAGACAAGGATTCAAGCTTATCAAATAAACAATATAATTAAATTTCGCATTAAGGCATTAATATTAAAATAATGTTGCTAATATGCAATTTCCACACTTGAACAATAAGCATAAATGTTTAAACTTATAGAAATGATTTCCTTTTTTATGGAAAGGACTGTATAAAATGCTGTCGATGCCAACCTAAATGCTGTGGTAATGATAACAAATTAGGGAGTAAGCATTATCGAGAGAACGAAGGAACACTCAACATGATTTTAGAATTTTGTTTTGTGCTGTTCTTAATAGTTATTAAAAGATTAAATTACTGATCTAATGGTGCATTGCAAACCTACTAATTTCCTACTAGTGCAGTGGTTCTTAATCTGCAAATTGCGGCCCATTTGTGGAAGTCCTATAGCGTGTAAGTATGCTGTGGATCACTTTTGATATGTATGCATGTACTTCCTCAACTTCAGTCTTAATGAAACTTAAGTGTAGAAATAAATTATAAATAGAAAGTATCTTGCATTTGAAACTGTTAAGCTTTAATACAGATATTGACATTTTCGACCCAAAAAAGTAATCTAAAAAAATATCGTTGTTTTTTTAATCTTGAACGCTTGTTTTTGAGTTTTCTTACATTGTGATGACTAAGTGATAAATGAAGTTTTTTATTTTATAAATAGTATATTTTTAATCCTTTCATACTAAACATTATTAATTGTTAACATATACTTGTAGTTAATATATATTTATGTGTTTGAGTGTTTCTTTGCTTATATATTTAATTAGTGGGCCTTAAAATAATTCTTGTATAGCATATAAATCCCATTATCAAAAATTGACGTTTTGTGCAGCGATTGCAACGTTTGAAAATTTAGAAAACTTTCTTTTAATGATACTAATATAATTAATGTGCAAAGTGTCGCAAAAGTTTGGCAATTTTTTTAAATATATATTTTTTTGAATGATTTTCAACAATATATTTAATGTTGCAGAGAAATTCGCTTTAGTTTCATAGTTCACCATTTAACTGTACGATTTTCTTTCATTGTTTTTCTAAGGTACAGAAGAAGTATTCTATTTAACATCGATGTATTTATATAAGAAATGAGAACGTGAAGTTATATTACAAAGAAAATTAAAAGAGAGACTACGCAGAAAATTAAGTCTTTAAGAGAACTATGAATTCATGGGACTTGACTCTAGTATGGTTCATATGTACAATGTCGAGGGCAAGTGTAAATCTATTAAAACAACATGTATTTTATGCATTTCATAATTTTATGATTAAAATTATTTTCTTGCAGAAACCATGGACATCAAGTGATGCATAAAAATTTAATTAAAGACACCCAATTCTTTTTGGAAAAGCATCTGATTGCTAAAGGCGGCTAGTTTAAAGTATAAATAAAATATTGGATTTTTTCACAAAAAGGCAACACAATCCATTTTCAGTTTTTAAAAAATTTATGTATGTTCTAGTATTTTTCAAACCAATTATTTGCAGTTGTTCTCAATGAAACTTTAAAGATTTGGAATAGATAGCCAATATTGTAAATTACCAGGCTTAATACTAATATCAAAGAGGAAAAAAATCTTAATGGAGAAGATGACAGAAACTTGTATAACGCAAACCTCAGAATCTCAATCAAACTTTTAGATAATGTATACCACTTGCATAATTTTCCCTTCTAATTACATAATTTATTTATTCTAGAGGTAGTGTTATTCTTTGAAGAAAGAAAGCATTAAGAAGGATTTTTGGCACTTGCATAAGAATTTTAGAATATGTATCAGATGTGAAGCAAACTTACGAGAACAAACGGAAAATTACGGTCTCCGAGTCTTGTATATTGATGGATCTATCTTATCTTATAAGATAGAATCGGTCTAATTTAAAATTTGTTTAGGAAAGTTTTTAAAGATTCTATTACTAAACAGAGAAAATAACGAAGTATTCTTATGTTTATTCATTGAAAAGAATTAATGACTCACCATTACGTAAGTAGGTACAAATTAATGTATTGTACACATATGAAGTGCAATCCTTTGCATATCATTATTGTCTTACTATACTCATAATAAAATATGACAATTTTAAAAATAAATTGCTTAAGTTAAGAAGAAAACGCAAGTACAAAATCTGGGTTAGTAATTCAATATTATTACTAAATAAATTTATGGGTAATTTATCTACAATTACTTTTGTGTTAACGGAGACAGGATCTGCATAATGTTACCTTTTCTGCTGGTTTTCGAATACCGAATAATTGAAACTGTAAATCTGTAATATTATTTACTTTTAGATCTGTAGGTTGTAACATCGACAGATCTAAAGATAATTCAAGGCACTATGACCACAAAAGCCACTCTAGCTACTTAATGGCATTTCATCATTCTGTCATTATAAAAATTAATCAAAAAACATTTCTTTACTTTCTTATGTATGCATTTTTACGAGTGACAATGATGGTCTATCTAAAATAGCCTCATATTAGTTCTTGATAATAAAATTAGCTTACATTCATTTAAATTAGGAATGAATATAAAAATTGCACATTTGGTGCCCATTTTAACTCATCAATGCAAAAATGTTCTTTTTAAACGTGATTTTGGAAAAGATTGAATATTTTAATCTGTTTTCACTTAATGTTGCGAATACTAAATTTATGCAAACTGAGGATAACATACTATTAATTCATAAACATATATCAATTATCTAATTAATTTTAATTAATTTTTGGACCTGCAAGAAAGACGAGATCTTCTATTAAATTCGAGTAAGAAACGACTGAAAAAATGATTCCATGGTTTTCATAAAGAGGAAAAATATTCTAAAGGCTAAAAATTAGAAAATAATAAAAGTAGGAACGTTTTTAATGACTCAGATGGGGGAGATGAAGAACGGCGAGTCATTTACGGAGTAAATAAATAAATAAAATATGAATTTTGATTGATACTGTAAAAGAAGGAAAAAAAACGATTTCCCACTTTTTACAATGTTATTTTCTAATTTTGCTTTCATCGTATAAAGTCAAAACGAAAGTATTTGGAATTTTCCTTATTTGCTCTCTCCACTAATTATTTATTAAATAAGGTATGATATTATTTTTTTCAATCTTAACGTTTACAAATAAACTTCCATTTCATTTTTTCCGTTTATAACTAAAAAGTGTTGTAACGACGTTTAACAATTTTCATCGCTGGGCAGCTGGCACCAAGCTTTCAATATAGTATAAATCAACATCATTCATGTATTTGAAGTAATATATCTTGTATAGGATGTGATATCAAATCTCAAAACATGGTAGCGTTCAATCGCACCAATAATTTTTATTCTTTTATGTCAAATTAGTGACATCTTTAAAAATAATCTACCCTATGATATGCATATATACTATTTTATAGAGATGGAAATTTACTGTTAATAATGATTTTA
>JAPMOR010066949.1:10952-24263 GCA_026543865.1 Argiope aurantia | reverse complement strand
ATACATTTTTAAATTTTTAAGAGAATGTTTCACACATTTTTGCAAACACCTCAATTAGAAATTTAAACGCACCATTTTAATTCCGGTGAATTCAAAAACGTTTTATTTAACTACTTCATTTTAAAACAAATAGGGGGGGCAGGGGGTTGATCCTTGATGATAAAGACGATAACTTTGCGAATATGCTTCTCAGGTTGAAAACATATTTCTCTCAAAGAAAATTTATCTAAGAGATTTAAAACGTTTGCCATAATCAGGAAATGGGACATGAGGAACTTCAGAAGAAGACTATATGATCAAAGGAAAAGGAACTATATTTGAAAAACAAACAAAAAATCGTACAAAAATTGTTATCTGTGTCATTGCAGTATAGTTAAAAAAAACAAATTTGTTTTGTAAAAAAAAAAAAAAAATGAGAGCAATGATATAGAAAATCTATCTGTCTTGAGTATTTCAAATGAACTGAATAATATGCCTTAGTTATTAGGTTCTTTCGTTTAAAAATTCACTCTTGTATAACTAGAGCAATTTTAGCGGATTAATTGGAGTATTAAAAAGGCTGTTAGTTTTGCATAAGGAATGAAATAACGATTGGTATGTAACATTCCTATTATGGGCTATAGTGTTAATCTTCGTAGCATGTCTTCCCTGGTTAAGCTCAATGACCCTTTAAAGCCAAATAACCAACAAACAAAATCTTCCAATTCCTGTCCTCCAAACGTAAACACATTCTCAGATGGTTCTACATAGATTGCACTGACGGCTATTAAACAGCTCAAAGAATTAGGCTCAAATCTCCGGAATAGATCTTACTATAGTCATCGATTTACTTTTAAACAGGGGCCTCAATATAATTAAATTTGTGGAGACAGCATTCCGGAGGACAGAACCCGTGACATTAGGGTCCGTAGCCGCGTAACACAACCACTAGACAAAAGTTATCACACTAGTCCGGCAGCTGTTAACTGGCTTATGAAGCTACCACCCCAAATTAAACTAAATCACACAATCAAAAATGTAACGACATATTTCTAGCTACCCATAGCTCATTTCTCAACTCAAAAATCCATAGCTCATTTCTCAATACGGGTATATTTTTTTTTAAAAATTGTTTCAAAATAGAGCATCTCAGTTCAGAAAAATAAAATGTTGTACAAGGATTCCAACAAGAAACTGGCCAAGACTAATACGGTCAGAGCTTCCATGGATTTTTTTAAAAAAAATATCTTCACTAATCAAGTGTTTTCTTGCCTTGGTTATATTGATCTATATGGTCATCAAAACTATTTCATAGGTATAAGCATAGAACGGTAAAATTGGAGATTTACCTATAAAATAAAGTTGAAGAAATCGTGGAAGTTTTATTGTAAACCAGCAGGAGAAGTCTCCTAGAAATTATTTTGGTTCTCGTACCTTCGCATAAAAGTGGGGACCTTGGTTAAGATCATGAATACCATGCATGGCTTTGATAATTAGGAAATATATATTGCTTGCTTGTATATAGCAATCTTACATAAACTATCGCGAGAATATGTATGTTGTGCTGGAAGACTGACTCCAAAATCTTACATAAAACTACAGTTGTGGACACAAATTAACGTATTGAATTTTATTGATTTATGTTCTCGCGTTTGTGAGTTATTGAGTTTACATGCTCGTGAAGTACAGACTCGACAGATAGTCAATTTTTTAATGGACATGGCCGAAAATTTTATATGTATCTATAATTTAAATACTAAACATTTTTATTAAATTCTATCTACTTAGCCCTTTGCGTTTTTTGGTTATTGACTCTTTGTATTCGAAAAGGCAGGCAGACAGACTCCCCATGAATGGATATTGTCCAACATTTGATAGAAACCTATAAATTTGGGCTGTACAAAATTTCTTCCATATGCCTCAAAGCAATTTTGAGTTATCTTTGTCACAGATAGACAGACGGACATAATGCCTAAAAAGGGATTTTTGGAATCAGAGAGATCTGAAACTCGGAAATTCACCAAAATCTCGAATACGACCAATATTTTCTCAATACTTCGTATATGAGAAATTAACATGAAGGGAAACTTTTGTCTGAACGGCTTCAGATTTGTATTGATAAAAATATCCATTAATCGTTTAGCATTCATTTCATATTAGAATCTTAATGCAAGGAAAACTAGATGCACGTTTATGGCGTTTATGATTTATTACAAAAGATTTAAATTATTAGTTGCAAATGTTATTAAATCTTTGAATTATGAGCAACAACAACAAAAATAATAATTATATTGCTGATAAAATGCATATGCTTAATTAACGCTAAAGCACGTGGTACGGAAATCGTTATTATTACGTATTATCGAATGGAAACGATAAAATATAAACAACTCTGCACACGAGCGTCTCAGCGCCTTCATTGAACGTTTTTTAAACTGCATTTCGTTCAATACTTCTTTAATTAATGAGACTGAAAAGTATTATTAAAAATACTTAAGAAGGGTTCACAAAAAGCTCTATTAGTTCAGAAGAAACAAGATATAAAAGAAAGAAATAAAGACGTCAAAAACAGTTTAATCGACAGAGAAATTTAGCTTAACCATTGCCAGTGAATTATCCCTGTGATTTACTTATGAAAACCGATCATATTTAGCAAAACTATTATCACACAAAAATGGTTTTTGCATTCTTTTTAAATTTAAAAAATTATCTTCTTAATGATATAAATTCAATTTCTGTACAGTGCTTTCTTTACATTTAATGAACTTTTTAAATGCAATACACAATTTATAACAATTAATTTATAATGTAGTGAAATTAGAACTCATCCATTAAAACATTCAATCGCTTGCTTTGCCAGTGTTGAAATTAAGATAATGCTTTCTTTGGACATTAATTTCGAAGTAGGATTTTCATTTCTGTTTTGCAGTATATTGCCCTTTTTAAGTTGCAAGCGTTATAATTTGTTCTGTCCTATTCGATTGAATTTATGTTTTCCATTATTCCTTCTTATTAAATAATAAGGTGTAATTAAAAAATATATATATTCCACATTAATATTTGGCAGCATAAAGTGTCAATAACCTGATCGAACATGTGCCAAAGGCGAATAATATCATAATTAATCAAATACTTTATAGTGGTTTATCAAAAACACATGCAGGGGTCTATTGTATCAAACGATAAATTACTGACTATGCAGAAATATGAAAATTCTGACAGTAACTATAAATGTACATGAGACAGATCAATATGGGTAGTTCATGTTTTAGTATAATTCTTGTTTTTCAATCATAATGTAATTTTCAATTAAAATTTCTGATATGTGTTTCATCTTCTTTTTTAACTGATTGTGTACTTACCTTGTTACTACTAAATCATTTTCAAAACATAATATCGAAATTGTCACAAATTTAAAATATATTTTAACCCTTTCTAGGGCCGTGGGAAGTATGCTTCCCACCAAATTTATCAATCTTTGTATGAATTTATGTAAGTTGGCATAAGTTCTGACAAATTTTTTTAGAAAGACAGAAACTTAGATAGTTTATTTCTTTATTTTACAAAAATTAATGTCTTGATTTGATACTTAATTATTAATTAACCGAATTAATTAATTAATCAAATTAAATTTATCTAATAAGCTAAATGAATCCCTTTTCTTATTCTAATTTCAAGCCTAAAAATATTTTTACATAATATGACTAGAAAAAAATGGCCCTTTATAAGGTTAAATGATAAATTAGTCTTAAAATGCTAACTTTGCATGTATATATATTGAGCAAAACAAATAGAAGGAAAGAATTTACACTAAGATATGTTGACAGTATGAAGCAATCCAATACTTTGCATGTATATGCATGTATATATATTGAGCAAAACAATGTATATATATTGAGCAAAACAAATAGAAAGAAAGAACTTACTAAGATATGTTGACAGTATGAAGCAATCCACGACGATTACAAAACAAACTGTGGTAATAAAATATACAGACAATGATTTTTAATTCAAATTTCATTATAATAAATGACTTCTGGGTTCAAAGATACTATTACTTTTTCCTTGAAAGATAAAAAAAAAGACAAATTGCTGCGCTGGCAATTAACACTTTTTTTCACAGAAAGGCGGAACTTTTTTCCTATATTCGATCTTAATACGCAATTCATTTGGTCCCTTTATTGAAACCAATGAGTATTAATAACATTATGGAATTTAGTATCGATTACTATATTTTTGGAATGTCACACTCACAACCTAAATAATTTTAAATTGTTTGCAATTAGTTAGTGAAAGAACGAATAGCAGCAATCCTATTGGTCATGCGATTAGAATGAATTGCAATTTCGTTAAAAAATCGATTATTGATAATGCAATAATGGATTTTGAAGAGGATAGAACCAGATGTTGTGTAAAGTGTTTTGCAAATTCTATATTATTCCCAATTATCCTATATTATTTCTACAACTTCCGTCATTTAGAAAATATGTTATATGAAAGAAAGTCGGCAGGTGATTCATTTCAATTTAAATTGTTTCTAAATCAAAAGCAATACACTTCCGATTCTCTGTAGCAGAAAAGATTAAAGGAATTGTTACTCCTGTCTTTATCAAAGACAGAAAATAAATATTTTATTCATAACAAGAATTTTTAATCTAGACATAACAAAGCTCATAAAAAAATACCTGCATCCGAAATACAACTTTTCAATCAAGATTCAAATATATTAAAGAATAAATTCATTGAATCAATCATTATCTATTCTTTTTTTTTAATTTGATGTCACATTCGTTATTCATATGGTGTAACAATGAATAAATTAAAAATTTTATTTGCATCTTTCAACCCTCGATACCTGCTTCATTTCTACATAAAGTTAAAGAAGATGCATTTTTTTATGGAAAAGGAACGTAAGTGAAGAAAACTCAGCAATGATAAAATTGCATGTATTAATGTTATTGAGTTTATAAATAGCAGTCACGGCTATTTTTTTCCAAAAGTAATAGATGTTTCAGCATTATTCTGGTCAAATCTTGAGGAAAGTCTCCATTGGCATTATTTTTCTTAAGTTCAATTCAAACAATGACTGCTTAAAAAACACTTTTTATTCATTATTATTTTCATCTTAACAAAGAGCCAAAAAACTAGGATGTTTGAAAACCGTAGTAAGATGTTCTCATGAAATGGGTAAACGAATAGTGAGAATCAATGTCACTAAAAAGAACCAGAAGAAGTGGTCTCTTCAAAAATTTCTCGTATATGCTATACTAAAGATGTTATCTCAGAGACTCCTTGTATAGCATTGGTGTAAAATAGTTATAAAATATTAACCGTTGTCATCCATTTTGGATTTTTTTCCGAATATATCATGTCATCCTTGGCGATTTTTTTTTTGCGATTAATAGCATTTGAAAATCGAATTTGCGTTTTAGATGCATTTTTCCCAACCAATTGAAACAAAAAATTGACACAAAATTACACTTGTAATCACATACTACATACCAAATTTGATATATTTAAGTCAATTATAGACATCTACAAATATGGTATAAACTCGTATACCAAATTTCATCCGTTTAGATCGAGACGTTTTTAAATTCTTTTGCCTCAGATAGACAAACATATAGACATTTTCTGTTTTGCGAACTCAAGGAGGTCTGAAACATGGAGACTCGTCAAAATTTCGAATTCCAATGTTTTGAAGATTTCTATACTTTCTTTTTATTACATATACGAGAAAGTAAAAATAGTAAAATTTGGAATATTCTCATGAATATATTTGTTTGGTAGCACAAACGTCATAAAAATATTGATATTATCTATATACACTGACAATAATGCAGTGAAAATAAAAAAAAGGATATTAAAAAAAAACCTTTATAATAACCATGCACAAAATCCATTCTGGAATAACTTTCTTTTACAGAGCATCCGTACACTTGTAAACACTAGTGTATTAATGCTCAAAGAAAAGTATCTCCCCGAAAACACTTACGGAAAATTAGTCAAAGAAAATAAATCCAAATAAGATAATACTAATTCTCCTAATACAAAAATAGTATGTCACTCTTCAAAGCAAGCTGGGACATTTTCTCGGATCAAATGAACCATGTCAAACCATATCAAATGAACCGCAATAATCATTGTCCTCTATTACCATATATAAGGTTTTATTTAGTGGTCTAATTCATTTAAATTTAAAAACAATTGTACCTTATAAATAAAAGAGAATGTTTAAAATGGGAGTTATTTTAAGATTGTTATTGTACTCTTTGTCAAAAACATTCTATTTATACGCCTCGCTTTGCGCATATATGTGAATTTTAATCACTACAGGCGGAAAGACGTGCCACGGACATCTAGACGCTTTTGTAACAGAATCGCAAATGCAGTGTCATATACATCAGAAGACAATTATCCTAAAAGTAAAAATAATGTTCGCCACCCGTCACCTGAACTTATTTACCGAAACACAGTTTACAGAAGCACAGTCTTAGGTCGAAAATTAATTCATTTAGAAGATGTAAATCTTTTCCCGGTCTTTCTTAGGTATCGGATGTTTTCTGTGACAGCAATGCGAGTTACTATGGACAGTTTTAGCACACACACATGAAAATTTCTGGCTACCACAAACACTTAAAATAACGACAAAGAAAGAAATAAAGGAACATAAAAGAAGTTGAGCTGTGATTACCATTTTGGTTGATTCAATCAGGCTTTCTGAAATACAGTGTTTTCTTTCCTTTAATTTCTCAAAGAGAGATCGTAGCAAATAGAATAGATATATGAATATTGTGTTGTCTAATGAAATTGTCTCTGATCTACATTTCTTATAAATAAAGGTCTACCCCCTAAGTGACTTATTTAGTTGACTTTTAATTTAATCGATAATATTTCAATGGTTATTTCTGTGATTATTGATTTAATCCTTTATTTAAAATAGTTCCGAGGTGTTTTATTTGTCATCCCTTTAGTACAAAAAGTCTGTTATTGAATTTTTTATTGATATATAAATTTTTTTTAAAACTTAAAGTTTACTTATTAGCCAAACTTTCAATTTAAGGATATATTTTTGCAGTGAATATGAGCATAATTTGGTAATTTCCCTTAAGTCTTAGAAAAATTCTTTATCCAGAATTCTCTCTTTTTATCACAACATTTTTGTCTGATTGATGTTCTTTAAGAGGCGGTGTTTTCTTTCCCCCCAACAACTGAAAACTATGAAAATGTCTCTAAAAACTCTTCCATTCAATATATTCCATTTTATTAGACAGCAAGTTAAAGATTTATGCGAATACTATGCAAATTCAGAGGGTTGATAGAAGTTATCAAGAGCAACAAGAATTGTAATAGAACATGGTATCGCAAACCGCATTGAGAGGGTGAAAATCGTGAGCAACGTACGTAGGTTTTCAACGTCATGTTGCCATGATAAATTACAAAAATATTTGTTTGATTCATTATTGCAAGAACTGAAGTAATTTCGCAGTTTCAAATGACATAAAGACAATTTACGGACATGCTGGAAGATATCATTCATGCTTTTGAAATTTGTCGTAGCGAAAACAATTCCTGAAATGAGATTTTACGTTATATCCGTAAGAATTATATAAACGACTTATTTAAAGTATCCCCATAAGAAACACTTATACGGCTTGCGATTTAGTGAATCTAGAGGTCAGACGATACGTTTAGCGCTTCCAGTCCACTTCCTTGAATATGTGATAATGAGGCGGTTAGGCACCTCGCAAAGAAAAGGTGCCGGAACACTATGGTTTATGAACAACATGCTTAGCTGCACTGCAGCTAGTATACTTTGTAACATTTCTAGAAGGGCGTGTTTTAGAAAAGTATGTTGTTGTTTCATTCAGGCATTCAGAAAAGTGAGGCCTCAAGACGTAATCACCAAGAATTTCGGCTTAGCATTGACTTTAAACTTCTGTTGAGATTTCCACGATGCACTGGCCCTTTGCCTACAGGTGAACATAATGTGTGCTAACTTTGCATGCTGAATTCAGAGCCTGCACACGTGTTTCGCGATTTTTAATCCCTCAACGTGTTGTAAGGCACAATATACCATTGTGATTTTGTTCCTCGTTTTGCTTCCTAACAACCATCTGCATTCGTAGGTCCATTAAAAGAACACACAAAATTTAAAACATAAATGCTTAATGGGACATCAACAAGATTCTTTTTCAATAAAGAGCTTTTATACTTTTTTCCTTTAATTTAATTATAATTTTCTTTGACGTAATAAACTGCAATTTTAAGAGATTATATTATGTGCATATCCGAAAAAAAGGCGCATACAAACGAACCATTGGTCTTAAACTCACTATGTTTCAAAAATAATTACAGCTATGAAGTACCTCATAGAATGAAGATATTTTCAGTATTTTTCTAGTAGTTACAAATGTTCTGCATTAACTTCTTTCGTTACATATGGTATTGTAGTTCTATTCTCTCAAACAAAAGTTTCACAGGTTCTAATTTGATGTTGTTTCTGTACAAAGAATTAATGTTTCAATATTTTTTTATTTTAATTAAATAAATAGTTACCTTGAATTGGCGAAAGTCTAGTGGTCTATTATGGTCTAGTTTATCTTTAAAAAAAATTTCCTAGTGCTTAATATACATTGAAACAAGCGTTAAATATTTCGTATAGTTTGTTTTCGGGCAGTTTTAAGATACTGATTCTGATAAATTATAAAAAGCAATACAAGATAAGTATTTTTAAATAAAAATAGCGAAACTCTAAACAATATTAACATTTTTTTTAAAATTTAACACATTTTATTCTGAAAGATGTTTTTCGAATAACAAAAACATTTTGTGACACTTTTAATCTTTGATGGGCACAAGCATTCTTAGTAACGTTTTGTTGAAGAAAAATTTATAAACATTTTCCTTTTCAACTTTCAAAATTTATGAAGTTCATCATAATAAATCGAACGTTTATAATTATTTCTTATTAAAGGTGCTTTTACATTTATGGATGTAGAAAAAAAAATACATATCTTTTATGAAATATTACCGTAGTTTTGGAAAACATCTAACAGTAGCTTTTTGTATCAATAATAGAAGGTTAATGACCACCGTCTGGATAATTAATATATGTACAGCTTTATATAGGTTGTTTGTAATCTTGATTAAAATTAATTTTTCACGCTTGAACCTCCATCAACCATCCTTTCGGGTGGAACGGAGAAATACACTTTTAATATTTCCATTCAGTTTTACTATCTTCCGAATTATGATGTAAGACATAATCGGCTGTTTAATTTTTGTTTAATGAATACGTATGTATTCGCAAACTTTCAATAAAAACATTATTCCTCGGATGCATATTACTCGAATTTTATGGACGAAGTAAAATTTCTCCAGCGATTGAAAAGGGATGATTAAAAATATATTAAAAGACTATAAGTAACCATTGCTAATAACTTTTCAAAATTGAGATGTTACTTGTTCTATGGTTTATGAATGGTGGTAATTATATTTGATTTTATATGACTTTTTTAATGTTCGATAATACTATTTCTAAAATTCATAATTAAAGCGCTTTTTTTTAAAATGTCTGTTTTAAACACACCTGTTAGTTTTAAATATTCGAATTCATAAAAAAAAATCTGGGATTAAGCAAAAATATGCTATTTTTGTAATGTTTAGATGTTCGTAGATATATAGATAAAAGTGAATAACAATTTAAGAAAAATAATCCTCTCGGCAAGCTGGAAGACAAAGATTCCTTTGCATCTAAGTTACTATCTTACAAGATGAATTGTTGATGTTAGAAAGAGTCAAAATGAGGGCTTGAAAATTACAGTTTAGCCCTTAAATTCTAAGGTACTGCAGTTATCGGAAAACTTTGAATACAAAAGTTGTTCGTCTTAATGAGGCGCTAATGTGGCTAATTGTATTTTTTTTGTATTTAATATTAAGAAAGTTATAGCGAAATGCAAATTTCATCCCCCCACACCATTTCCACTCCCTTTGAGCTATATGGGCCTTTTAAGAACTCGCCCGAGATTTTTACATTTCTAACAACATACTCCAAGCCAGTTCAACCAAACTAGCCAAACAAAAGGATTCAACTTATCCTGTTGACAAGATAACATAGACAAAGCGTCATGCACTCGCACGCACTCGCGCACGCACACACACACACACACACACACACACACACACACACACACACACACAAACTTTTGTTTGAAGGATGGTTTTGAAGAAATTTTCCAGAAATCTTGTCATAAAAACCATTGCAATAGGTAGTCTTCCAGTAGGGATCTACCTGAAAAAGAACACGGCACAAGTATCTTGAGGAAGTCGTCAAAATGCAAGATTCCATCCTTCTTGTAACTCAATCTCGTCAGCAAAATTGTTTCCGGAAGAACTGGTCCTTATGGTTAACAGTTAAAAATAATGAGAAAGGCGTATACTCGACTCGACAGGATTATGGAAATTTTTATTAGCGCTTATTTCGAAAGGCTGATGTGGAAATGCTTAATCTTATGATTTTCTTTATGTACATATAATAATCTGCACCAAACAGGAAATTTAGTTTGCATGGTAATTGAGGCTAAGTCAAGTCATCTGCTATGTAGTGGAGTTTCAATCATTATTTCATTTAAAATTCATTAATACTAAATTGAATTTTTACTAGGATAATTCAGGTATGTATGTGTGTGTGCGTCATTTTTTTTTGTTATTTACTCATTTTTTATTCATTTACCTCTGCCTAATTGTTGAATATATTTGCTTATTGGATTTTCCCTTAACTTAATAATATTTATTACTATTAATGTAAATAGAATTAATTTTGCAGTTCTAAAATAACGCAATGACATATATAAGTAGAATGTAAAAAAATTAGATTTTTATTTAAATATCAATTATTATGATTGAACGAAATGATGTAATTAGAAAATTACAAAACATTTAATATATATTCTTATCAAGGATAATTACTTAAGTGATTCAAATATAAATAAATCTCAAACTAACATTTTAAACTTTAAAGATAATTCTTAATTCTAATTCTACAAATAATAAAGAATCCATAATTTTAATGAAAAAATAAGTTTGAAGGAAAAGTTTGATTATGAAAACTGCAAAGACAAAATCAGTTTCAAAAAGACTATATCGTATATTTTTGACTAAAAGCTGTATCAAATTTAATTTTTAAATCTTGTTAAAGAATCTGGTTATTTTAATTTCAAACCAAAGGCCAGGAGCTTTAGTGCATTGCCACTCTTCCACTAATATTATCAGTTCGATAAATAATTTCCTTAAAAATTATGAATAAACTATTTGTTTCTATTCATTTTGTTTTTCAGTTTTTATATCGAACACCCAAGAGAACGATAAATTATAATTGTTCTGATTTTCAAGTTTGTATTAATAACAGACATCTGTTTTCAAAATCTCGGATATTTCAGAAGTTAGTAGAAAAGCCTTACAGATAACCAAAATTGAAAGAAATAAATAGTATCTAATTTTTCGTAAAAAAATTATCTGCATATCCTTCAGTTATAAACCTAGGTTTGGTTTGGTTTAGTTAACGTCCCGTTTACAGCAACACATGGGCTATTTTGGGACGGACCTCGTCATTTTGAACCGCGGTCAGATGACGAGGACGACACCTGAGCTGGCACCCCCCTCTACACACCACACCACACTAGCGGGAGGACGTTTGGTCAGGACAGATTTAACGTGCAACAGACCCCCTTACACGATGGTTCTTCGGTGGAATCGGATCTTGAACTTGAAACCCTCCGGTTCCGAAGCCGAGACCGTACCACCAGGCCACCGCGGCCCCTATAAACCTAGGAGGTTTTAAAAATAGTCATGCATTTTCTTTATAAAAATGAAAGTGCAATCAGGTAGAGAAATATTATACCATTATAAGTAGAAAATGCCAAATTTTTTTAACTAAATTTATCGATAAATTATCGCCTGATTTTTTTTACCCTGTTTTAATGACGGTGTTTAAAATATTGGTTTAATTTTAGAGTTTTTTACTTTGAATCCTTTAATCCTTAAAATGACATGCGAATAAATAAAAGCGAAGAAAGTCAATATGGCAGTTTCAATTTTTCTAATCATAAAACTGGTAAATCAATCTGAAATATGGCTAAATGATTAAATTATCCATTTTGAACTGTAAAGTGTTTAGGAAAACAATCGTATATTGAATGAGTATAAAGAAGAAAAAAAAGAGATTATGCAAAGTTAATTCAATATGTCCAGAGATTCATTGCTCGATACTTGATGATAAATCCATATTTGCTGTCTTAAAAATCTCATACGAATTCAATAAAAAATATACCTTTTGTCGTGTTAAAAAAATTATAATTGTACTTGACGAAAATAATATCTTCATATTTTATAATTTAATATTTATTTTGTGCTTTTCTTGCTGGATTTATTCTAAGATTTTATGCAAGACAAGAAGATTATTTCAATCACTCGTGAAAAAGAAAAATCATAAAAATTTCGCGGTGCAACCTTTAAAAGTTTTAAATTTTAAATTTGTATATAATTTATCTATCAAGTTTTATTGCAATAAATGAGACTGGATTGATACATCAATATTTACAACAATATTCAAAACAAACAAATTACATAAATATTTTATCATCTGAACAACAAGTTAAATTCCATCAATATGTCAGAATCTCGAATATATTTCATCCACAGAATGTTGTTCTACTTTTAGGCAATGCGCTTAGACACATAAATAAGAAAATTAAATGTCTGATGACGAAAACACTTTTATTAAATATTTACCCGAGTACGTAGCAACATTAAAATAACCCACTCATTAATATAACCCACGGACTAGAATCTAAAAGTTATTTATCACCGCAATTAGCTTACTTAAGCTTGTAGGAGACAGCCATAATAATTTATTTGTATTTTTGAACTTGACAATGAAATATTGAATATTCTGAATCTGACAATGTTGGATGCTATTTACGGCATGGATTCTACTTGGGAACCAATAAGATCAACTTAAAAGCATTTGTCATAGAAAATATTTTCAGAAAATAACGAGCAAGTTTTTGATTTTTAATATGATCTTTAATTATTTAAGGGTTATTGATGGATGTGAAAATATTGACGCGAAAGAGCGCGTGTATAGTTGAAATGAGCTTAGAAAACAATAATTTGTTTGGGTATGAAATATTGAAGGACGAAGAAATCGTGCAATGCGTCACTGGGAAAATATAACATAAATCAACTCCCACTGAAGAAGTATAGTTTCTCATCTTAAAATGAAATACAAGTCTCATTTCTGCGCAAAGAATGTCAAAGTTCTTGTTCACT
>JAPMOR010066949.1:0-10942 GCA_026543865.1 Argiope aurantia | reverse complement strand
ATACAAGTCTCATTTCTGCGCAAAGAATGTCAAAGTTCTTGTTCACTTAAAGTTATACGTAAACAACCATTGAAAAGAAAAAAAATTCTTTAAAAATTTAAGCAGGGATCTTTCATTATCGAAAATATATGAGATTTCTTTATAATCTAATTTTTTAGAAATTATTTTCAGATCTTTGAAACTTTTATAAATATTTCTACTTGCTTTCTGGAAACTGAGTCTATAACGACGCTCTTCTTCCACGACGTATTGAATTTTTCTAGAAACGAACAGAAATTTTTTTCCGAAAAATGTTGTAATGACCAAAAATTAACTTTTGTGAGGGTGAAAACATTAGACATAGTTTTACAAAACGGTTTTTCGAATTAATAGTTTGATGAAGATTTTAAATCGACATCACATTTTTACAGATTCTGGAAAGATACTGTTAAGAATTGGTTATATTGCTTCTCTGTGAAATAAATTTCCTGATAAGAAACATAACCATACAGATATAATAACGGCTACTGAATGGATGCCGATTAAATGACCCCCGCCTAGACGACCATTTGGTGACAAGGATGAATAATCCAAAACATTCAAGCTTCTTGTCAATAATTACATTAGGATCTGAGTTCCGAGGTTTGCTCTAAGACATTCGATGCCCTCTCACGATACTTATAAAAATCGGAGGTGCACATATGAATGTAGTTAGTCGACAGACGTGAGTAGAGAAGTACCTCTTTGATCTCCAGCGAATTCTTCGTGAGTAATTTGTGCTTTATGGTTATTTGATATTCAGCAGTTGCAAGTGCTGTTCTTGCATTGGCTATATATTGCTACTATATATTTGTATTTTGGTATAGAATAAAGCGTCTTTATTCATTATTGAGCCACGTACTTGTAGACGTACGGCGTTTCACCATACACCTACAAGGTTGATTTTTAATTATTTTCACATTAATAAATATACATTCAAAATATTGATGTTACTCTTCAAAAACTGACGCAGGTCCCCCATTTTAGAAATACTGATGTGCTATATTAATTTGAAAGATTTTGGTTATCCATTCTTGAAATTTTTCCCATTGTATTATTGTGCCACATTAAAAAGCTAATGTTTTTACAATTTATAGTGCATATGCATAAGAATGCAAATTGCATTATTATATAAAATAATTTTACAAACCTGTCATGCTGCTTCTAATGCTGTTAGCTCTATCACCTGAAAGACCTATTTACAATCATCTATATTGGAGATGCCGAGCCAGTAATACCAGAGCTTGACGACCATTTGGCGACTTTGACAACAAAATTGATAATGCTGGATACTTCGAGAATTTTAACGATCCAGGCAATAGGAACGGAGATACCCATATTGGCCCAGAAGATTCTCAGTCCGCTTATCGAGAACTTTAAAAGGACGTCAGTCACAAGTTGCAAGGAATCGTAGTCGGAGTTGTTCACAAGTAACGAGTCGGCGAGAGGATAACGAAGCAACCGCGGAATAGTCCAACGTTGTGTGGAGCTTAAGCGAGTGCTGATCTGTCATGTGCAGAGTCCAGGCGATTATTGTAGAAGCAGCGTTGTGTCGTGTGTGGAGTAGCCAGTCGTGTAATAGTGAGCCGGCAGTTGAATACAGATAATGCGAGGAGACAGTGGAGAATTTCAGACGTTTGGAGAGACCGTAGAGTGAAACACCGAGGATCCCCTCTCCTGCTGAATTCTGTCTGGCTATGGTCGATTTCTACTTGTGGGTTATTATTGTTGTAGTGTGCTGCTGTATGTTCGTTTCGGCTCTATATATTTTTCGTCTTTGTATTAGTGTCTTAGTGTTAAATAAACGCTGTTAGTTGTTTTCTATTGAAGGCTGCTGATTGTTTTCACACCATACACCCACTTCAAGCGAACCCGATGAATTTACGGACAGTAATAGTAATAGAATCCGTAACAATATGTTTATTACATACATTTTTTCAAAATTTTAGGATAGAAGAGGATGTACACAAATATGAAAAAAGAAGAAAGAGAATAATACTATAAATAAAATTAATTTAAGATTCCGAAAATAGGGATTGGATATTTTCAAAATACAGCGAAAGTGCTCTATTCTTAGTTTCTGTTATATTCTTTCAATACGTAAACATATCCAGGATTCCATGGCTTGGTGGTCTCGGAGAATGAGGATTCCCACTTTGAAACCCGATTCCACCAATGAGCCAAGTTGCAAACGTGGTTTATTCGTCTATAGGGAAGTAAATGTTCATCAGCAAATGAAGTATGGAAGCTTGGAATGGAATAATTGCTCAATTGTCACCTTATTATTTGATTGCGGTTAAAAATTATGAGAAACGGTTAAAACAAATCATAGTGCTACTTCAAGAGTAGTCTTTTATATAAATAAACTAAACCAAACATGATTGCCTGTCTGATTCTTTATATTATTTATTAAAATTTAACCTTTTTCCGTTATTGTTAAAATGCTTCTTTTATAATTTTTCGGGTAGTTTCATATATACCATTCGCGCCATTGTATCAAAAATTTATTTTTAATGGTAGAATTTCTATCAGAATTAATTTTAAAAGCCGTGGCTAAAAATGAAAGTAAAAAAAGAGTTTATGTTCAAATAAAAATTTCTAAGGTCAAGTCCTTATAGGAAAGATAAAATTTCTAAACATTTTCTATATAAAGATCAGTATTTTAAACTTGAATGAAAATACGGCAAATCTTATTCCAAAGTTACGCTGAGTTGATGTGTCTTAATTGATTTCTAAGAGATATCGAATCACTTTTAGCAGTAAGTGGAGAGAGTAAAATAGCATCAAATAAATAATAAAAACAAATGGAGTCAAAACAATTCTCTGTTGCAGTGTTTAAAATCAATGCTCCACAGTTGCTTCATCCCCTTTAATAGAATGTTCTTATTTTTACTTTACAACTTGCTGAATGATGTAATTGGAAATTAATCATGCCGAGTATGATTAATATTTCATGTCTAATAATACGCTTTCAAAATTTATTAAATATTAGTTTCAAAGTTTTGTTTTGTTT
The DNA here is from genome assembly GCA_026543865.1 of Argiope aurantia. Lineage (NCBI taxonomy): Eukaryota > Metazoa > Arthropoda > Arachnida > Araneae > Araneidae > Argiope > Argiope aurantia. The sequence continues at coordinate 7,911 of JAPMOR010066949.1, read as the reverse complement.
AACATTCATGATAACTGCAGAAATAATCATTCCCAAATACTTTTCATGATTTTTTGTTACATTTAGAATTTTGTGGAAATTGTAAGGAACATTTTAAATTTATAATAATTACTTATCGAATCATTTGATATGTGAAAATGGTAATATGGCTTATAATGAAGACATATAATACAGTCTTTTTTGAAATTAATTGGTGATATTATTTTCTTTTCCGGAAACAAAGAATTCCATAGTTTTATTTGTGTATAGGGAGTTAGTTATGTATTATTTTCAAGATTATAGATTCCGTTTAGTAAATGATAAGGTACCAGCTGTTGTTTTATATTTCATATTACATTTTAACATAGAATATTTATTCATTTTATTCTTGAATATTTAATCATTAAAATCATAATCATTCTATATGATTGATATTTCTTAAGGGAACTCAGTTGGTTTACATTTCCAAAATACTATGTTTTCAATTTCATTTTCTTAAAATAAAGGATATCTTATTGATTATAGAAATAATTCTTAAATGCTTGAAAAGCTGACAGCTCATTAATTAACTTTTAAAAAGAAAGCTAACAGGAGCTTCTATGATATGAAAGATATATTATTTTCCTTATTTGCTAATTCGTTTCTTTTTTTGTTTTTCAAATTTTCCTATTCATTGATAAAATTCTTTTAATTGGAATCATATGTTCTTTTATATTACAATATTTTCAACCATTATGTACCTGTTAAACCTATTTCCATTTACTTCTAAAAATAATATATTTTTTAAAAGGCTATTTATAATAACAAATATTATCTATTTTGTAGATTTTTCAAGTTGCAAAACATTCAATATGTTTAATTGTATATGTATATGTATATTCAATATGTATATGCATAGTAAAATAAAAAAAAAGATAACGGTAATTATTCAATTTATACACACATATTATGCAAAATTTAAAATGATTTTATTCAGAATTCAATTTCTTATTTTCTTTATTTTGCTTATGATGTTGATTATCACTCATAGCATGTATTTGATATTTAAACGTAAATACTTTACGAAACAAATATTTGTAGGTTATTTTATTGCGGAAACAATTCATTTCTTCTATATATTCTATTATATATATATATATTATTTAAGTACAAAAAATCTCTTTTGATTGGATTTCAAAATGCGTTTTTAAAATGCTCTATCTCATTTAAGGCATCCTCACAAAAGTTTTATTTCTACATACTTTTTATAGTCATAGATTTCTAACAGTCTCCCAGCAAAGTATGCTATTTGTTAACTTAGATAAAGATACTAAAAGAATTGAATGGTAGATAAAATGAATCTTGTTTCTAAACAGTATTTCTTCTTGATTAACTGAGGATTTTTGGAAGAAAATACTAAAACGAGGTTTTTAATTTGGAATGTTAATGCTAGTAAGAGTTTTCCATAATTAAATATTTGCTAATCTCATTTTCGCTATTGTTTTTCTCATAATTTGTGAATAAGGTTTCATTTAAAAATTCGATAATACTAATTAAAAGGAGTAAGATTTGTCATGAAATGAAGCTTTATACTAAATAACTGAAAATAAATTGCGCGTTATGATTCACAAAAAATAATTAAAACATTGTTTTATAATCTCTAATAGAATTTTGTTTTTAAAAAAAATAGAACTTACGCAAGATAATTTTTGATGTAGAATAAAGTTATTAAAATCCTTATTTCAAATTTGAACTGAAAAAAAACTGTATTTTTTGATAATTATTTTGACGATACTTTTTAGGGAAATATCTTTTTGTAATAAATAATGGTTATATTTTATTACTTGAAAACCAAAATAGACTATTGGTTTAATTAGAAATTTTAAACAATTCTGGTATATAACAAAAAGAAAATCGTAGATATTATTAAATACAACTAAAATAAAACCTTTAGCGAATCTTTTAAAGGAAAAATTCTATGCAACATAAAAGAAATACCTGTATTTAACTTTTCCAAATTTTTTTTATCATACAACGGATCTTCTTATATTATATAAAACAGGGATTTTTTACTAATTTTAATAAATACTCTTTCACCAACAAGCAAAAGCCACTTTTAAAGAAATTTTTTTAGTGATCAGGTCCAACTTCAAATGTTGTCCTTCCTACACGATGATGATATCGAAAGTGAATCAGCTGCCTGCTGAATGACGAAATTTAAACATGTTAATTTGTTTCCTAGTAGACGGCAATTTTTACAATGAAGTTGTAGCTGGGTGTGTGTGCTTAATCCACGAAAAGATGCTTTCTTGTCTTTTTCTTATTTATTAATATATAATATATATTAATAAATATGCATATATAACAACACATGGACGATGATCAGACATATAACAGGTAACACATATATGTGTAATGATATTTTAAACTCTAATTTCAACTCTAATGAATAAAACTGAAGCTTTGTAAAAATTATTGCGTCAGCGGTTCCCACGTGCCGAGTGAAGGCATTGAGAAGCGCTGCTGTAAACTGATTCTTCTAAAGGATCATACTGTTTCTCTTGTCAAGGTTGACACGTGCAAGAAATTCATGTCAGAATCGACACGTGTCAGAAATCCATATCGAAATCTCATGTTATCCAAAACAGGGATAATTTGTTTCTTCCTCATTTACCTCTTTTCTTGCCTAATCTGTTGCTAGAAGCGGACGTATTTTGTCCACGCCTTCTTTGTAAATAAATTGTGCCTTTCCGGGATGGATTAAAACGAATTTAAAAATGCAAGGTGTCTTCTCTATCGTCGAACCTGCCTTCTGCTTTTAAAAAGTATTATGTTTACATATATTTAAATGTAAAAATGGCCGCTAACAAAGAGCGAACGAAGTATGTCGCTAAGAAAGAGTGAGGTGTGCCTACTTGCACCAGTTTCACATCAACACTCAATTTGAGGTGTATACAATAAAAAACCAGAAAAGTTTAAGTGCGCATCACTCACATTCCAAACATATATATGTTTAGAGTATACTGCGCCAGTATTAATTAATATTTACTATATGAATAGCTGTACAAAAGATAAAAAATATACGAATAAAATAATTAAACGAAAACAAAAATTGCAAATATTAAAATCACAAAAACAGAAGCCTTATAAAGAAATCATACTTAAACCGCTGTTTCATATTAAGCAAATTAAGAAACCAGACGTTTTACTTTTCTAACTGAAATGCTAACCTTGAGCTTCTGTTTTATGAGACATCCCTGTCGGCATTCTATAGGATGTAAATAGAATTCTAAAGTATTCTAAGAAAACTGTATCTCATCACTAATCAATATTTTGCTGAAAACAATCGTTATTTTCTCCCTGCAGTATGTTTTCTGAAAAGGATTCAAAATTATTAAGTTCTTCACAAAATAATCCAATCCCAACATCAAAACGGGACAAATAAATCAAACAATCTTTCGTTAATGGGAGGAATAAATTTTAGTAGAAGGGATGTTAAAATTTATTATCACCTGCATAAATTGTTAAGATTGCATTAAAAATAGACCAAGTTATATTCTTTTATGTAACATAAATTAATACATAAGCCTTTGGTGTTTTCCTCTTTATTTGCTGTACACATTTTGCATTTCAAAATTTTGTAGTGCTGCCATCTATCGATAATACAATTAAACGTTCATTTACTTACATAAGTGACTTGCGATTCTTGCGGGAGAAAAGTTTTATAATTTTTAAACAAACTATTTTAATAAATATTTCAAAGTGCAGATATCAGAAACAATACCACATCAAAAGGTTTTCTATTTTTATTTATTTATAAATAATAGGAAATATACAGATAAATCAAATTACGTTCATGCCAGCTGAACTATAAAAATAATTATTATTTTGCTATTTTTATATAATTAATATTGTCAATTAAATTCAGTCACTATAATCAATTAATTATCAATGTCAATGTCTATTAATGTCAATGTCTATAATCAATGTCAATTAATTCAAAATTGACACTATAGGTAATTAATTTATATAACAAACTTTCCTCTAAAATGTTTTAAATCTTCTTAAAGCAAAAGTTTAGATTTAATTGAATTTTTTTGTTTTTGTTTATAAACAGTTTTTTATTAATGTGTCTGTCTAAATATAGTTTTTTTAAAAAATTATATGTCATCTATGCAGGAACCAGACTTCAAAATAAAAAATTTTAATACGCTTTTGTTGTTTAATTGGGGCGCCATCTATTTTTTAGTTTCTTATTTAAATGCCACCGATAACATTTTAGAATTAAATTCAGCTGTATTTAAAAATAAAAAAAATAAAAATGGATATCTTTCATGACAATCAAAAATGCTTGAAACAATCTGTTTTTAGAATTAAAAGATTGCTAGCATTCTTACATTTCTCAAGTGTTATGCATAGACGCTGCTTTTTCATTTTTCATTTATTGTTTCTAATTTAAAATGCATTTTCATCTATTCTAACATTTATTTCATATTGATGAGGATATATAATTTTTCTTTTACATTTTAGTATTAATAAAATCAATACTCGTGAGAATCCGGACATTTGTAAAGACATTATTAAATATTTTGGTGCAAAAAACATAAAGAATTATCTTGTTCAAGTATATATATATATTTTTTTCCTTCAACAAGATAATTGTAATGTGATCTCTGACACTTTATAAATTATCCATGTTTATCAAATTTTGGATAAAATCTTTATAAGGCAAATGGCTCAGGGGGTTATTTAGATTGAACGCATATACTTTTTTTGGTTCGTAGATGATTGCTGAAGTTTACACAAATGTTAGGCCAGTTGATAGTAATTACATTTTTCAGTTAAAAGTAACAAGTGACTGTGTTTGAGAGTTTTTCAACAGAGAGAATATTTGGAAGAGACTATAAAAACTGCATTCAATTTATTTGCTTCGTTTGTTTCAAAGAGCTGTTGGAAAATACGATTTTGCTTTTAGTCCTAATACTGTATTAGATTTCATTGTAATTACCGATACTTTCTCCAGTTATGAGCTAAAAATATTTTCAAATTTAATTTTTACAGTGGAATATCAAATAAAGAGTTGTATTTTCCTTTATCTAATTTAACAATAATTTTTCTAAATAGAGAAAATTTAAAAAAAAGTATTTTGTATATTATAATAAAAGGCATTTACTTGAAAATAAGACGAACACCATCCTAGAGTAAAACTGGAATTGGATATTTTATCATAATATTGATATATAGATATTATTAATATGAGAACAATTTTATATGTCATTGCAGAAAAATCCTTTTTTTTAAGGAAAAAAAGAGAATTTATAAGAAACATTTTCAACAATTAAAATAAATATTATTATATGTTATTCTATTTACTATTATAGCTATTATTATATAAATCCACGAATACATTTTAAATTGCAATTATATTTAATGCAACTGTACTTTTTTTATTTTATCTGGGAATATATATATAAGATAAATTATTTTTTACTAAAAAATACCACATATTTCATGCTTATATTTTACTTAAAGTACTATAATGGGGAGTAATTTTTTTAATAACATATTACTCTAAAGCTATTTACCAAACCTGTCGAGTCGTGTTTAAGGTAATTAGATTAACAATGATTTTGAAAAAAAAATTATAACTATTTTCTTCCTTTTCTCGCATGTTTTACTTTAATATAAAGCATCATAATTATATATTAGTCTGCAAATTTATATTTACTTACATAATTACATGATAGTTTTTATGAAGAATATAATATAACATATTTACACTGTTAGTCTCATTTTTAAATAACCAACTTTCATCTAAGTTAATTTATTGCAGTGCTTTTCAATTATAAATTTTGCAAATGAGAATGACAGTGCAAATGAATGAAAAATTTCTTGATGAAGATAAATAATTGTTTAAAGCATTAAAATATTTTTTAGCTAAAAAATATAAATACCAGCTATAATTATTTGCGAAACCTTTATATTGAACAGGAAGAAACAAAGGAAATGAAAAAAAAAAATTCACACACTGAAAAAAAAAGAGATTTTCTGACTATTTATCGACGATTTTTGCGACGATACTTCAATTTTATTCATAATTGTATAGTATTTTTTTTTACCCTTTATAATATTAACATCTCTATTAGATTAATGCCAAAGTTAATTCAATTATTTTTAAGGAAGATAAATTTCAAAAATTCTTTAGACTGGAAAATATATCATAATATTCAAAACAAAAAAACGTCTCTGTATAAAATGGATAAGGAGTCATATTTTGAAAAATAATTTTTTTGTCCGGAGTATTTAAAGTAAAACAGATATTTTTATTAAATCTACCATCTATTTTTATTTAAAAGTTTTAGAAAATATTAAATCATTTAGACTGTAAACAATTTGAAACGCTTTACAAAAAATTTAATTCCTTATAAATGATCCTCAAAATTCATTATGATAATTGATCTAAATTAAAAATTGAAACGTCTTTCCGACAAAAATAATTTATTTAAAGTTTATAGAAGATTGAGCGACAGTTATCTAATTCTTTCCAAAATTATCTCAGAAATTTATGGTATTTTTATTAGCATGATTCATTATGTAAACAGAATTACTAATATTTTTACTGTGTGTTAAATTAAAAATATGAATAATTTTATTAAGTGATCAATTTTCTAATCATAAATCACCCTTTTATAGACTGATTTCCGCATTAAAAATCTATTTCTTAACTAAGTAATTACATTTGATTTTTCTGTAATATATTATTCTATATCTAGTAAGCAGCCTTGCTGTTTTTAATTTTCTAAAGAAATTTGTAACCTTTGATTCACAGGGTAATAATTAGATATGATGGATGCCGTATATTATGATCAAACAATAATGATTAATGCTCATTAACATGGGATTGGCTATTCAAAATTACTACTTACACTCATTTTTTTAACCCAAAAACAATGAACTGCATCGGCATAACAAAGAGAAAATGTTTTTAGCTTTATAAAACTGATCTAGACTGTGCTTGAAAATATTTACAGTTTTTTCTCCCTTTTGAACAATATTGACTTCAATTTTTTCTTGAACCGTACGGTATTTCTATTGCTGCTTTCGCATACGTTATGGGAAGATCTCAAAGAAATCATTACATTGATACTTTTATGTTATTTTTAATATTCAATTCGAAATATTCGAAAACAGAGAATATCAAAATTCGGAAAATAGAGCGAAGGCATCTTAACGCATTCACTATGAATTTTCAAAACTCTGTCTCACTTTTCCAATCAAAGGATTTTCTATCTGGCGACAAAAATAAGATATACAAGTATTATATTATTATTAAGAAAACCATTCCAATGAATGTACACTGAATGTAACAAACTGTAAAATGGAAAACGACTCTGTATTCCTCGAATACCCTAAAAATACGAAGCAAAAATAAAAACCCAATGAAGATATACATCACTAGAAAATTAGCAGACAAAAAATTATTAATTAAGTAACAATAATAGTATTATCAACAGCTCTCGGTATGTATAACCATCGATTTGCTCAAAGAACGAACTATGGGGGAAATTCAATCGTTCGAAGTTATCTGATTTATTATCCTTCCTGAAAGAGAATTATTTCCATGGAATTCTCTAAAAGAATCTTCAAATCTCATTTTTAAAAAGAAATAGAGCCATAGTTCTTGCATTTTTCAGATCCTTCATTTCTGTCGCCGAAGTCTTCAAAGTAGGCGGTCACTTCATCTGGATTAGAAATATTTTCAAATCTATATTTTTTACGGATTTCTAACAATATGTAATTTTAATACATACAGGCAAGGAACATAATATATTAATTAAGTTACAATTTTTCTTTTTTATATAAATTCGAGAGAACGCACTTATAATTTCATGTAGCTTATGTTTGTTTAATTAAATATATAAATTAAAATATTTTCTTATTCTGATATTTTTT
>JAPMOR010066945.1:16725-35629 GCA_026543865.1 Argiope aurantia | reverse complement strand
CCGTTCTTTTGAGTCACTTAGTGGACTACGAATATTTTTTTATTATTGAGATATTTATATAGTTTCTATCATTTAACATTTTAAAGCGAAAAAAGATTTTTTCATTTTAAAAAGATTGATAATTACATCGAATTAAAAAAAAGGCTTAATATATATATATATATATTTTATATTGCTTTCTGCTTTTAGATTTCGGTTTATTCTGTCACCGTTTTGGATTCAAACTGATTTTCTGACGCATTTTGACAAATGACTTGAAATCAATCTTTTGACTTATTAATGCAGTTTGATGTTTTCCTTTAGGTATATCCATGAGTTTTCGGTGATGCAGAGAATATACCGTTCTAAGTGTAGTGCACACTACAGATTCTACTTTTAATAAATTAATCAATATATTTTCACATTTTTAATTAAATCTATTTAATTTATTATTATTATAAGTTATATTTTTACTTTAGTTAACTCTATGAAAATGTATTTTTATTTATTATGACTTTCGATTACATATGTTGGACACTCATAAAATAATTGAGTATCCAACTTCATAATTATATTTTTGATGATATTCGACGTTTATAAATTCATCTCACTCACTTTATTTATAAATATTCGACGTTTATGAATTCATATAACTCACTTTATTTATAAATATTCGACGTTATAAATTCACCTCACTCACTTTATTTATAAATATTAAACATGTAGCGGCCATTAATTGACACAGTATAAGCATTATCTGAATATCTTATTAGTCATAAATTTTAATTTTTTTTAAAAATTTATTTGGGAAGCAGACAATTGAACATTCTTAAATTGACTTGGATGTAACCCTTCCTCAACTCAATGACACTAGGCAGCTACCTAGTTCGAAATTCACAAATGAAAGTAGCTCTGAAGTCATTATTGCCTTATGTGCTCTGCATTATCAAAGTCTTTCTGATGTGGACGCCAGAGCAAATGGTAAAACCACCAAGTCAAAATGCAGTGAAGTCGCAACTGCCTGGAAGGGGATCGGGGCAAGAGGGATGATTAATATTTTAATATAATAACGAAACTGGTCAATATAATACACACATATTAAATAAAATTTTGAAAACCAATATTCTAAATTCACATTGTCTTCATTGCGTTCTCAGAACTCATGACCTAATTTGATTCATTATAAGAAAAGTAGTGTTTATAGATATTCAACTTGAATAAGAAACGCTTTAGGCTTTTTTTACTAAAGAATTTTACTCGACAGTGTTCAGAGGACTGCTGAAATTCGTATCTAAAAATGATTAATGGAATGAAAGTGGTTAATGCACTAAACATTTAACAAGGATGAAATTACTTTCGGCTTTTGTATTTTATTTTATATTTTTATTTTGTTCTATAGCTGTTTGTATTTTTGAATATTACTTTATGTATACACATGCAGATGCAAGCACGCGCACGCGAATACACATACACACACGTGCATGCGCAATCACAATACATACCTAATTCTGAAGGGACCTTAGTGAAATTTTTAATGATTTTTATTTTTCTTAATTTTAAAAAAATGGCCAAATTTTCAATCTGCTAACACGATTCCTTGTCTAAACCATTTCGAGCACGTTAGAGCGTATGGAATAGAAAGGCACAAAGCAGGAAAGAGATAAAACGTGAAAGTATTTTAACCTTATATAATTTTTTAAAGGAATTTGAGTACACAATGTCTTGGTTTAATCTGAAAAAATATAGCCCTTGTAACTCATAAGTTAAAGTTACAGTGATTCCGAAGTTCGAGTGATAATTTTAGTTAGTCTAATATTTTTGGAGAATAGATTAATTAGAAATTGTATACTGTAACTGATTTCAAAAAGTGTCTTATTTTTATCTCATTAAGTTTAGCATCAAGAGATTTTAAATAAAAATTATCAGTATTTCCTACACATTCTTTATATTCTATATAACTCGATACTTTTTGATGGGAAAAAACATTCCATTGTCCAAAGTATAATGCCATGCTAAAGCAAATCGGTATTATCACTAATTATTCTACCAGCAGACACAAATACTACATAAGTGCAGTGACATTTCATCAGTCAATAATCAGGGAAATGGAAATTATCCTGAGCGTCTTAGGACATTCCAAGCGGAAGTGATTTGTCTTTTTCTACTGCTGAGAGCTTAGGTAATGGCTTTGGTCTGTTACCTCTAATGCTTTTTCTCTTTTCTTTAGCTTTTCCCTCTTTTCGATACGAGTCACTATTTCTCCCTTTGCTGCCTATCACTACCTTTTTCCACGAAAAGAAATGTCCTGAGTGTCGTTACTGAAGCTACGCATTTGCCTAATACTTTCTGTCACAAAGAGTTACGTGCAAATGGCTCTTTGAGTAACTGTAAGAGTCGTTTAGAGTCCTTGAGTGAAAGGGCACTTTATCGCTTTAAATGTTCGGTTTTAGCATATGTGCGAGGAGGTGCCTTGGGGACTTTTAATGCAGAAGGGTTGAAAGTAATTATAATGTACGGAATTTCAACGCTGAGTTAATTAGAAAGAAATAAGGTTTATAATTTATTGGCAAGTTGTTTGGTACTGGTGATAGAGCTTAATTTCCAGAATGTGGCAATAAACACTTTTATTTTATACGTTTACTTTTTTAATTAAATACTTTTTAAATTGGTTCATCAGTACAGATGAGATTTTCTAAGTACTTATCACTCATTAGAGCATTTAATATCTTATACAATTGCATATTCTTGTTGACAATACTAAATTTTAAAATATCCAGACATTAACTTTCAATTAATAAATAAATTCAGATAAATATTGATTGCATACTGAGAGCACCATCTGGTGGTGAATAAGAGAAACATTGTATTCATAATTTCATAATATGTTCAATGAAACATTAATATCAAAATGTACAAAATTATTTTAGAAAAGTGTATCTTTAGTAAGATATTTTTTCTAAACACTGCATTCTTTAAAATTAAATTTAAATTGCAGATTTTGAATTTTTATGAATTATTTTTGTTAATCTGTACATTTTTGAAACCTTAAAATGGCTACGACTACATTCTTTGTAAAACATTCTTACAAATTGTATCCTTATAAAATTATTAGTAAGATTAATATAGCAGAAAGGATGCGATATTTATAAGGAAGGATATAATTCATTGATTATTTTAATCATTAGCAGTTTATGAATTGATTCTTCACCGATTTTTGTATGGTTACTCTTTTAATTATCATTATTTCTTTAACTCATTTAAGTAAGAAATATAATAGTAACTAATTTGATACAGGTGATGCTGACTTCAGAAGTCAGTATTGATTACAGATCTTAATCATATATAAGTACTTCTAAAAATAATTATTAGTAACTCCCTTTTAAATGCTTGTTTGTGCTTATCTGTTAAGTATTTTATTAGAATAGCTCTTAATTTATCTAGGAATGCTTTATAAATTAGCATGGGACTATAATGCAATAACTGTGATATTTTATTAATTAGCAGTTCCAAGTGTATCAATTGAATTTAAACATTTGAGAAGAAATATTATGAATATTATAGCTCATAATATTTATCTCAAATAAATTTGCAATATAAGTGCTTATTGTTCTTAAAATCATAAATTATATCAAGTATTCTCTAAGTCAAAATATTTGTTTTTTTAGTTGTGTATTGCGAGATATGCAAAAAGAAAAAGAATTATAAGTTTATCTTTAATGAAATAATTATGCCTTTTGGATGCTAAGAAATCGAGCGAAATTTATAATTCAGTACATTCAGCCAATTTTAAACTCTTTTTACAATATATGAGCATAACTATTCAATTTTTATGCATTTAACTAAAATTTCGTAAAAAAAAAGAGAAATTTATTCTCATATTTTGAAGGAAAAAAGAAACTGTACCATTCTTGTACTGTTGTAATGATTTATAATTAGATTTTAATATTTTTTTTGTAATAATAATTGTTTAGCATGCGCTTCATTTATATTTAGCCACCTTTTTCCACCTTTTTTTCTGTTTTCTTGCCGAACCCTTCAATACGGTCATCATCCCTTTTTGAGCCTTTTGTGTTATTCACTTTAATCTCTTATCAACCGGGCCCAATTTTTTTCTGAAACAATATTTACATGATAGAAAAAAAAAGAATGGTGATATAATACAAAATCTTGGGGAAAAGAATGCATTTGAGATGAAAAGATGTAGCTCAGATTTTGTTAAACTTGAAACTTAGAGGATTAAAGAGGAATTTAAATACATTCTTACAATAATAGTTTTAGTGAAACTTAGAAAATGAGATAGGCGCGGCGGAGATTTGCCGGAGAGAATTTCAAAACGAAAAGAGTAAGTTAGTGATATTTTAACAACTCGGAAGTGGGATTTTCCTTTCTAGAAGTGAAATTAGAACTGAAGCTGAAGAACTGCTTGCACATCAATTTGATATTTAATGAAACAATTTTTATATCCTTATGAGTTTTGAAAACTTTTGCGACTCAGAAGTTAATTTTTAAAGATCTTTAATAAAGTAGTTTAAATGTTTGAATTTATAAAGACAAATTTAAATTGACTGGATTTGAATTTATCACACACATATATAATAGAATACAAATATATCTTAAACACAATTTTAAATTGATTGGATTATTTCAAAAAAATAATTTTTGTTTGTTGAAACGAGTTTGAAAATTCTAATTTTTCATTTTTTGTGTAAATTATTATATTAAGATATATTTGGAAGAAAATTAAGTATTATTTTGTAATTTATTTTTTAAATTATTTCCAGAAATATTGCCTACATAATGAATTTAAATGAGGATTTTCAATTATTTTTCTATGAAATTTTTAAAACGTCTAAAAGAAATCGAAATCTAAAATGCATATCCAGACATATTCTAAAGTGTAAAATGTTTTATAAATTTCATATAATTTCCATGAAAATAAAATATTGATTTTTGAATTCATAAAATATACATTATATATAAATATTAATAAAATATTCATGCATTCATACAATACATCTTTTAATGTTATTTTATTCGAATATAATTTAAAAATAAAAGAGGAAATGAAGTTTCATATTTTTATCATTTCTTCGTTTGCTGAATGAAAAATCCGTTTTCTTAAATATACTGCAATGTTTCTATTTTATGCATATTGCCATATTAAAAAAAAAAAAACTTATCTTGCTTTGAATTAAAAATCTTCTGCTTTTTTATTTAGTTTTCTTTAAGCTTTTATTGATTTACTGGTAATGTTTAAAATCAATTGTTTGAAAAATCCCACAGTTTTCTGTGCTGCATAGATTTATGCACGTGTTTCAATTTCTTTGATATTTTTGTACTTTGTATATATTTCATTAGGATCTTTGTATCCAGAGACAGAATGAAAAAATTTTCTATCAAATTAATTTCAATTTTAAAATTTTTTAAAAAGTCGATTTTGTTCGTGGCATTTATATTTAAAAATAAATGTAGTTTTGAAATATTACTGTATAATTAAAATGCTCCCAAACATTTCATGAAACGTTAACCTTCTGTAGAGTAATTTGGCAGTTATTCACCGAAATATCAATTACTGATTAATGTGCGAGAAATATTTGCAAACCTACAGAATTGCTCCTAATTGTTACTCAGTTCCACTATATTCTAAAAAGAAATACGAAAATAATAGACAACAGAAATATGAATTCATTAACTTGATATAAAGGATTGGTTTTTATACAACCGACAGAGGCATAGAAAAGAAAATTATTGCAGTCTTCTTATAAACGTTTCTGTATTTATTTTTAGCTTATTTATTAAAATCGTTTGCTTATATTTTTGTTGATTGTTTTCATTTATGGCTAAGAGTAAAATTAAAAATTGTAATATTAATTAACTTTAATTAAATAAATCTAATGTATTATTTAATAAAAAATTTACAAATAATAACTTTTGCAAACGTTTTGCAAAAGCAAATGAAAAATGGTAAAATAATTGCCTTCTTTTATAGCTAGAATCTAAACATTTTCTAGTAATAACACCTATTAGTTCTACATATAAGGGGAAAATTAAGGAACAATTCAATGATACAAAAATTATATCGGTTATAATTTAACAGTCACTAAAGGCTTACATTGCGAATTTTCAATAATTGTGGACACTGATGAGAAATTAATTCTAAAATTTAGCATACAGCTTTTAACGGAAACAAGAAATGCCTGTGACATTCTAAGAGCAGAAACTCGGATACCACGACAGTAAGTAATCACGCAGATGAAAAATACTATAAGCTTCTTAGGACCAACCAGACGAAAACAGATTTATCTTTTTTTAGTCGCAGAGAGCTTAGGCAATGGCTTTGATATGTTTTATTTAATGCTCTTTTCTTCGATTTTATTCTTTTTTCTTTCGATTCTAGTCATTCCCTCACTTCCTTTTCTACATATCTCTGTTTTTCCCAAAATCAAATGTCCTGAGTGTCGTTACTGTGGTAACATATTTGCCTAATGTCCTTTGTCAAAACCGTTTACGTGCAAATGGCTCCTATAACCGTTTAAATTGGACGAGTGAAAGAGCATTTAATCAGTTATAATGTTCGGTTTTACTTACATTTTGAATGATGCCATGGGGAATTTTTGATGCTAAAGAACAAAGTAATTACAAGGAATGAGATTTCAACATTAAATGAATCACCATTAAATATTCAATCATCTTTATTTGCCAGAAATTCTATACGATCTACACATCCTTTGCGTTGAAATGAGTGCTATTAATAACTTTATTATAAATTATTATTTTTTGGTGTATATTTGTTGGAAATCCTTATTTTAATTCTGTTTAATTATTCTTTACGTTTTTTTAGAGCTCCTATATTTTCCTTTAATACTTTATCAGAATATAAATATCGTTAAGGCTTGGTAATATTGCTTCATTGTCCATTTCTTATCTCCGTAAAGAAGAAAGTTTTACAAATAGTTTTAATATCTGTTGAATAGATTTATATTTTACTATGGCAAAAAAAATGTTCTCCAAAATACAAGAATTCCAGCCTTTAGCATAATTTTAATAGATGCTGAATGAAATTCTGTACAATTCCCCCGGTAATACTTTTGGCTATTTTGGCGAAAAAAACTTTCTTCAAAATACAAGAATTCTGGTATTTAGCATAATTTTAATAGATGCTGAATAGATTTCTGGTCAAATCCCTCTAGGTTTCGGCAACGAAATTTCGCTACTTTTGAGATAAAATGAAGATTCTCGAAAATACAAGAATTATGGCAATCCAAGTAAGATCCAAGTTTCTTTGATCATTCTTGGAAACTCGATATCCTGTCATGGTGACTATAGATGGAGATGAAGTGAAGCAATTATTCGTTGAATATCACGGTTGCTGATGAATATATGAAATATTTGTAAACCTATAGAATTGCTCCAAATTGTTACATGGTTCTTCTATATTATGAAAAGAAATATGAAAATCAGGGAAAACAGAAATATGAATACATAAAATTGAGGGAAAAGTTTCTAGGAAATTGATAGAAGCATTGTAGATGAAGTTGAGCTTATTTATAGCCTTCTTTAATAAATTTCATAGAAATTTATTATTCTTATTTCTTAAAATTGTTTTTTTATATCTGTATCAGATTTTATTTATTTATTGGCAATAGTAAAATCACTATAATTTTAACATTATTTCGTTATAATGAAATAACTTGAATCATTTTTTATAGACCATTTACAAATAATGTTTTTGAAAAGTCTGTTGTAAAAACAAATAAAGATAGTAAAACTATTTTAATACCTGGTATTTAAAAATTTTTGGTGGTAGTAGCTATTTATACTCCGTCAAAATTAATGATTAATTTAGTGATAAAAAATGTAGTATAATTTAACAGTAACTACTCATTTATATTGCAAATTTTCGCTAATTGAGATGAGAAATTAATTTTAAAATTTAGCATACTGCGCTTAGAGGAATCAAATAAGAAATGTCTTTTACTTTCTAGATGTAGGAATTCTGATACTACGATATTAAATAATCACCCAAATGAAAAATACTCTAAGCTTCTTAGGACAAACCAGACGAAAAGGGATTTATCTTTTTTTTTTTTAGTCACTGAGAGCTTAGGCAACGGTTTTGATCTGTTTTATTTCATACTCTTTTTTTTTCGATTTCATTCTTTTTTTTCTTTTGATACTAGTTATTTCCTCTCTTCCTTTTCTACATATCAATCTTTTTCCTAAAATCAAATGTCTCGTGTAACATACTGTGGTAGCATATTTGCCTAATGTCCTCTGTCGAAAACGCTTACGTGCGAATGGCTTCTATAACAGTTTAAAGTTGACGAGTTTAATCAGTTTTAATGTTCGGTTTTACTTACATTTTGAATGACGCCATGAGCAATTTTTGATATCAAAGAACAGAGTAATTACAAAAAATACGATTCCAACATTGAATGAATTATCATTAAATACTCAATCTTCTCTATTTGAAATATTTTTTATACGATTTCACACATCCTTCGCTTTCAAATGGGGGCTATTAATAGATTTATTATAATTTTTTTGCTGTGTATTTGTTGTAAGTTCTTGTTTTAATTATGTGAAATTATTCTTTAATTTTTTTGTTAACTCTTATATTTTCATTTAAAACTTCTTCATAATATAAATGTAATTAAAATTTAGTAATATTGGTTACTTGTTGATTTAGTATCTTAGTGAGGAAGAAAGTTTTACAAATACTTTTAATAGATGCTGAATGGATTTTTGTTCGTTGCTCCCTTGTTATCGGCGATATATATAGTTACTTTAGCGAAAAAAAATATCAAAAATAGAAGAATTATTGCATTTCGCAACATTATATAATGTATTAAAATTTAATAACGCTGTATAATCACACCTTGATTTCGGCGATATATTTGCCTACTGTGGTAAAAAAATGTTGTCAAAAATGCAAGAATTATAGCATTTAGCATATTTAAATGGATGCGGAATGGGTTTCTGTTTAATGTCCCCTTGATCTTGACAATATATTTGGAGGAAAAACGAAGATTATGGAAACTACAAGAATTATGGCAATAGTTCTAATAAGATCCAAGTTTCTTTGATCGGTTTGACAATTTGATAACCTGCCACCGTGACTATATAAACATGAGAGATCTAAAACTAGGGAATCGATTGTATTCTCTGTTTGGAGCGTTAATAGCGAAGCTCGATCTCTATTTGCTTATTTACTATTGGATAAGAAGTATGTTTTGTTTGTGTGTTTACGAATGCTGCAAGTTCTTTATTTGTGTAGACTCCGATTATTTTCAGGGTTTTTTTTATGGAATAAACTGTCGTTATCTATTATCTGTTCAGCCTTAAATCATATATTCATCTGGCTGTTCGCATAAGAAATTCAATTCTTTTAACCAATATTTTCCTTTTAAAATTCAATTATTTCTAATCATTAAACTTCACAGTTACAGCAAAAGGGATTAACCCTTTCTAAGGCCGTGGGAAGCTTCCCACCAAATTTATCAATCCTTGTATGAATTTATGTAGGTTGTCAGAAGTTCTGACAAAATATTTTAGAAAGACAGAAACTTAGACGCTTTAGTTGTTTATTTTACACAAAATGTGTCTTGATTTGATACTTAATTATTAATTAACCAAATTAATTAATGAAATTAAATTTATGTAATAAGTTAAATAAGCATTTTTCTTATTCTAATTTAAAGCCTAAATATATTTTAACATAATATGACTAGAAAAAAATGGCCCTTTAAAGGGTTAAAATGTATTTTTCTCACCAAAAGATTTTCAATTGTGACTACCCACATAGAATAATTACTAATAACTTCCGATTTTTTTTAAAAAGAATGAAATTTTATTAAGTAGAAATTATATAAAATGTTTTTATAGACTCGGTAGAAAATAATTTTACAACATTAAATGTTAAGCATGAGGTTATTCAATTATTTTAATAAAGACGATCATATATATTTATTAATTAATTTATTTATTAATTAAATAATTTACTTTACTTAATTTTTCACTACCAGCCTAATTTCAATATTAGTAATTTTGAACATTATTATTAACTAAATTATATATATAAAAATTTAAGAAAAAAGAAACTGATTGTTTTATTCTTATTTATGACGGTTTTGTTTCTGGATAATTTAAATGCAATAGATTAGTTAAACTTTCCCTAATTTTGTGGTTAAAGAATGACAAAGTTTTATTAATTCTGAAAATTATTTTACTTTACAAGATTTTTATAAATTAAGAATCGTTCACTTAAAGAGCACTTAAACGCATTAAATACTGAGTTTCAGCTTATATATTGAAATTTATGAAGATATAATAATCCTTCAATAAAATGTGAATTTCTTGTTACAATAAGTGTTTAAAATGCAAATCGGGCGAGTATTAAATGTTATCTAATTTGATCAAGCATAAAGCCTTGAATCCTTTGAAGATAGCCAATACTATAAAATATTTATTACATACAGTTAAGAATTTTAGTAGAAATTTTAATGAAGATGTTTTTTAAAGTTGTTCTTATTATCTTTCTTAGTGGATTATTTCAGAGTTAGGTTTAATCAAAGCTCAGCATATCTCTTACTTCTAAGATAATTCTAATTCATGTATCTTAGAATATTGGAACCCTTCTTTTTTTAAATAAACTTAATTCTCAACACTCTCAAAATATTGAAGGCTTTGAATTATTGGAAATTTTGTGGATTGTTGTTTTAAATCTTTTAATAATTATTTTTGTAAACTTTGTATTGCCTAAAATTTGTATCAATAATATAATGCAGAGAGGTATTTTTTAACTTTACAATTAATAGACTTTATTTATTAGAAGGCAATCATATCAAGAATTGTGATTTTTTTCAATCAATTCTTAGTTATCAAATTATTTAAATTTGATAACTAAGCAATACATTCTAAAAAAGATTTTTTTTCATAGAGAAAATATTTTTTTCATTTGAAATGAAGAACATTTTTATTTCATAATATAAATATTTTCCACTCTAAAAGTGATACAATATCTTATTACTAAATCATTCAAGATATACATACACTTCCAAGTATAAAATTATAATAAATAGTTAAATATATAAAACATTAATGTTTATCTTGAGTAACTGTATTGCTGAAATTACTACGAATTTTAAGTTCTCGTTGATTCATCCTAGCTTGTTAATAATTTTTGATAAAATAATCTTGACACACTAATATTTTAAATAAGAAATGTTCCATCCTTTGAGAGTAAAAATGTGTTTTATTTTTAAGAACATTTATCATAGGTTGTCAGTTTCTTTAATACAATTTTTATTGCTCCTCAAAATTTAATTCATTATACATTTCATATAAATTTGTTTCAATTGAAAATACTCTATAAAGACGTTTAGTTTCATATTTTGTTAACAAATATTTCTATTTTATTCTGTTGACTTTAAATTTTCTTCTCCAATAAATGCCATTATGTCACAAACATAGTTATTTCATATAATATTTCGCTCGAGAGATATTTATATTTCCTTGATATATCAACGACTTTCAAGAATAAAAGAACTGTGAAATTCATTTTTATAAGATTTTCTTGCCAATGTTGGGATAGTAATAGAATTAAAGATTTCGCTTTGACAATATTTGTTTTGAACACTTTTTCCAAGTGAATTTTTCTTGATCCAACATTTTGGTGGAGGAGAAATTATACTGAATTTTTCCTATCGATTTGAGGCCGCGGTGGCCTGGTGGTAAGGTCTCGGCTTCGGAACCGGAGGGTTTCAGGTTCGTGACCCGATTCCACCGAAGAAACCGTCGTGTAAGGGGGTCTGTTGCACATTAAATCCGTCCTGACCAAACGTCCTCCCGCTGGTGTGGTGTGGAGAAGTAGGTGCCAGCTCAGGTATCGTCCTCGTCATCTGACCGCGGTTCAAAATTACGAGGTCCATCCCAAAATAGCCCTAGTGTTGCTTCAAACAGGACGTTAATATAACTAAACCAAACCAAATCCTATAGATTTGAATGAAATGCATGGATTTTGATGAAAAATTATTCTGACAAAATTTGTTTTAACATCTTTTGGA
This sequence comes from Argiope aurantia, assembly GCA_026543865.1. Taxonomy (NCBI): domain Eukaryota; kingdom Metazoa; phylum Arthropoda; class Arachnida; order Araneae; family Araneidae; genus Argiope; species Argiope aurantia. The sequence continues at coordinate 23,585 of JAPMOR010066945.1, read as the reverse complement.
GATATTTCCCTTTAATTATCTAAAATGCAAATGTATGCTCAATGTTCTTAAGACCAAGAGCTTCCTGCAGCACTTTCGTAATATTTCTTTTATCACTGAATTAAATTTTATATTATTATGCTAAGATATAGGACATGGGGCTTAAATCACATGATGATGATATATTTATGGTTATGTGGATGTAAAATACAAATCCTTAGACAATGATTAGTTCTTCATTTTTGGTTACAAAAAATCTTAATCTTAATCTTTCTAACAATTTTGGTACAGTGTTGTAAAATATTAATAAAATGGGAGATTACTTTTTATGAAATTAACAATATTTTATTTATAGAAGTTTTGGTTGATGGAAAATATCTTAAATGCTTATATATGTAATGATATCTCTTAAATTAAATTCTAATTAATTTCCTAATTTTTATCTGAAATGAATCCATATTCACCACAGTCTAAAATATTCCCTTATAACCTGATCCAATTTCCACTTTTTATTTAATTAATTGTGCACGCACTCTAGAAAATTGTGCTTTAAGCATTATCTCACCCTCCGAGGGAAGGAATAAAAAAATAAAAAAAAAATAATGCTTACATTATTCTTTTAAAGATACCTAAGATTTCTTTGCTTAAATTGACACCTGCTAAAGAAATCCTTATGCGAATTTCATAGTAAAATCACTGTCTTGACAAATTTCCCTCACTTTTGCTTTTCTGCCTCGATGAAGACTGGCGCATTTTTTATCGCTTTTTCTCTGTACAAATTACGATTCCCTTCATGAAATGAATCGAAGTTAAATTTCAAAAGTTTTTTTCCCTCGATCATGAATCTGTTAAAATATGTTTATATAGAATGTAAAATATTATTTTGTTTAGAAAATTCAAATTTTTAGAAAGAAAAAAAAATTTTATGCCAAATTATTTTATCCTTATTATCCTTAAAAATTGTAAAAGTTGAAAGTAAATTTTTAATTTGAGTGGAAATTATTACCAGTTTTTTTTCTTTGATGACGGTATTCGGTAAAATTTTGTCTAAAAAGAGTAATATAAATCGGTGCAAAGCATATAAAAGATAAGAGATCATTTTATAATAACAATAACAACTTCGTGTGTTCTTAGAGAAAATTTCAACCTCATTTTAATCTCGTTCACATGAGCCTATACTGTCTCTGCTAAATGAATCAATGTGCACAAAGAAGTTATAAAAAAATGAATGAAATTCTGAGATTAGAAGTGAGATAGGATGAGTATAATTGATTGATTCAATTGATTTTTAAGCCTATTAATAATTAAAATAATACTCAGTATAATAAAACTGATAGATACTCACAGAAAGTAGTATTTCATACGTCTGAAAAGAATTCAGAATATAATAATTTTCAATTTGTTGCTTACAAGATGTGTTTTATGATCCAGGAAGTCTACATTTTATTCCCATACACTTACATACTGTATTTTTGTATTTAGCTTAGAGCATAATATAGAAATTTTTACATCCTTTTTGGAGTTCTTCTAGTTAATCACCTGGATCCAAAGTTTGATGAAAATCCATACTTTTCTTTATAATTTAATACAAAAGAAATTAAACCTTAAAACTTGCAATTTAGAGCTGTTTCAATCCAGGTCTGTTGAGTCGAGTTGTTGAACAGTAGATTTGCAGATCCACAAAATCAATTTATTTATATATTCGGCCAAAAATACATATTTGCTGGCAAGATTTGTCACCCGACTCATTTATCAACATGTATTGAATTATCGTACTGCCATATACCTGGACAGATAGAATGACAGCGGATAATTCGTCAGCGGATTTACTTAAAAACTTCAATAAATATCTACAGATTTAGTCTGAAATTTATAAATCTAGCACATTTTCAGCTATCGTAATCACAGATTGGCTTATAAATAGAAAGACTAAATTCCAAGAATGGTTTTTGATCTAAAAAATGAATCTATGGAAATAGGTCGATCTATTTATTTTGGTGGTCATAGTATTTTATTCTATCATGCGACAAAATAAATTAGCTTTCATAATTATCACTTATCATTTTAAATCCTTCTAATTTCAACTTCTCTCTTTTCAAATATTTAGCTGCGAAATAGATAATTAAATGCTAGAGCTCATCATATAGCACCTACTAAAATAACCAAAAATCATTACTAACCCCTTTCTATTAAATTACTCTGAAGGCATGCTCCAAATAGTTTCATCCTCTATGAATCCATCGATAGTTTATGAACACTAACTAGATTCATTCACCTGTTATTCACCAAATTACCATATTCAGCTGAAGCCATCTGAAACACTGCAGCCTAGGTGAGCAAGGAAATTATCTCCATCCCTAATCTAATAAATTCAATAGGTAATTTCACCACACTGAAAACGCCAATCCACCAAAATTCTGTGCCAAAACTCTTTCTCTGTACTGATATTAGAAGGCACAACGTGGCCAATAATGAACACTTATCTCTATAGCTTTCATTACGCTACGTTATCGATTAATACTACATACCAGGGACGTTAAACAAGGAGCTTTGAGGGTCAATATGCCCCTAACTGCGTTTGCGCTCAGGGGGGAATGTTTGTGTTCACTGACGGCCTTCATATCCCCTCCAGAAGCGTGTCTGGGTTATAGCAGGGTATTGGTGTATTCATGCACGCAACCGGGTCCTCGCTCCCCTCCCGGCCTTTCGCATTGTTTGTTTAGAGGGAAGATTTCCCACTTTGTGTTTAAAGATGCATGCATTCCAGATTACATTATCATAGAGTTGATTTGGCAGGAACAGTCAGTGCGACTCGGGCGATCCCATTTGGTCTTTTAATGTGATTAGAATTGAATAATTTGAGAGGATGGGGGTGGGAGGTAGAAAATTGTGTGATTGGATGTAGTTGACAATGTCGGGAGTATAGGGAATATCGTTTGCAGGGATTGTAATCTTGATATGAAATAAGTGATATAGATAATTGGTATATTTAACTAATGTGCTGTATTAAATTGATAAACAGGTCTCCATGGATTTGATGAATTAGTTTGATATTCTAAGCCTCGATTCAATATTCATGTTTAGTGTTTAAGGAGTCACAAGATCATGATAGAATAAATAATTCTGCCAATTATTTAATCTGATTTCAGTCGGTTTAATAAGTCATTACAAGGTAATAATGCAGGATTATTAAAAACCATTTTCAACGATAACAAATGGGTATAATTTCATTGTTAATAGCGATAGGAAGAGATAATTTAAATAAATATGTTATGTAAAACATTTTTTTTATGCAAACATTGAGTTTTATTCGATTTGTGATTGATAATGTCACCTGAACCCATGGCATTTGGGGTTTGTTTTGGCAGCATTGTTTGAAATAATTAATGAAAATCGTTATTCTGTTGCAGTAAGTATATATATTGTACTTGACGGTGAAATGGCGACAAAAAAGGAAAATGAAAATTTAATTATTACCAAATTTAACAACAAATGAGTTTAGACAATATTATTTGTTAATTCTACTTTTAGACGCACCGTCATGGCCCCGAGTATATCTTTTTCGAGTAACAGAAATGTTTCGTCTCTCGTTATCAATCGTCTGATTACTTAAGAATTACCACATGCTAATATTGCATTGTTTTTTTTAAATAGTAATGGGGTGTCCAGCGATATCAGATGAATAAAAAAAAAATGCAAAGAAATATCGAACGAGAATCTGGCAATTTGGAAAGCTGATTGCGAAGTCATGTTGGCGGCCCAATGTGAAAAATTGATTTTTTTTAAAAAAATTTAAATTGTTTCTTCAACAAATTTTTTCTTAATTTCCTATTTTGATATATAATATAAAAAGTGCCTATAATGCGTTCTGCTCATATTACTTTGCATTTCTCCAATTTTCTATCTACATCTTTATACACTGTTATATTACGGTAAGATAGAACAGTATTTTAAACGGGAAACTGTTTTAAATTTTTCCATCATTGCTTGATTATAAACGACACTTTAATATAGAAAAATAAACCGAACTTTCAGATCTTGCGCTTAACAATGGGGGGAAAAGGCGAAAGAAAGTTGATAGTAACAATGCAATCGGTTTCAGTTTCATTTCAGAAAAGAAATATATCGTTGTAAAACAATCTCAAAATATTGTTAAAAATTTAATTCAAAAATAGAAAAAAAAATATATATGGCGAAAAATTAATATGATTAGAATTTTTTTTTTAATTTTAGGATGCTTTAGAACTATTTTTTCAATTCCCTATTATTAGTTCACAGTCTCCCTATATATATTTATATAAATTGTTCAAATTTTCAATCGTTTATAAAATTTTTATTCATCCACTCAAGTTCAAATGCATTTTTTAAAACTTGTAGTGGACGACACTTGATGCTAATACAATTTTTTTTCAAATATTAATTAATTATTAAATTTAATTAATTTTTAATACTTTAAATAGTTTTAGCTGTTTGTGATGAAAATTTAAATCAACAGTCAGTAGCTCAATCGGTAAAATGCAAGGATTTCAGTATTTTTCACGTGAGTGCAAGTTCAATTCTTGCGAAAATAGGAATTGACATAATTTTTTTTAAATATTACTTGTTACAGTAATATTTTTGGAGGTTATCATGAAAAACTCCAAAATTTTGGTTAATTTTTATTAAAATTGTAAACAGAAATTCAGAAAATAAAAATCGTTCCGAGATGCACAGTTTAACCCTTCAAAGTAGGTGTGTGCCAAATTTCATAGCTATAGGTCAGACAGTTTGGTCTGTACAACGGCAACGCACATGCAAACCCACTCATATTGGTGGTGATGGCGCGGTATTAAAATTTATGGAAAACATTATTTGATAGATGTGTATAGAATTAGTTTAAGAAAATATATTAAATTACATCGGTTTAGTTCAAAGCGTTTTTTAACCATTACTTTCATAGACAGTCATGCTCCTAAAAACAAGTTTTTCAAACTCGAAGAAGTATGAAATATAGGGATCTGTCAAATTCTTAAGTACAAATTTTTTAACATTTGCAAAACGTTTTCTTTGTATACTTCATATACAAAGAAATAAAAATCTTCTGATTTCATAGAGAAAAGTAAGATACCAATTTAAGTTGAGGAAATTTAATTAAAAAATAAGAAAATAAAAAATATGTTAAGCATGACTATATTGGCTCAGTAAAAATTAGAAAATAACATTTTTGTCAAATAGTACGACGATTAAAACCTGATTGTGAAATCCTGAAACACTGATAGAAATATTCTAAACAAATTAGCATTAATGTCTTATTTGTTATATTAAATTTTAGCGCATGTTTTTTGCTTTCTTAGATATTTTCATTGACTATTAATTTTCTTAGAGTATTATTTTCAATGCAATCTGTCGTTTAAGGTTTTGTTTTTTATCCGCGCATTGTTGATGAAAAAATCTTTATTATTCTTTTTTAGTTCAGTAATGAAAGCAATTTATCAAATCATTTTTATTATTTTCTATGTATTAGTAAAATCTTTTTGTTTTTTCGTTCGCCATGGAAGTGATTGATCAAGTCATTTTATTATTTTCTACATTTTTGTCTATAATATATTTCATGATTAAATAATATTCATAATATTGAATTTCGTGATAAAATGTTTTTGATTCACTACTATATTAGCCTGCTTAATATACTATTTAGAAAATATAAAATTAATAATTGACCGGCTCTAAAAATATGAATAGTGATTTAATCTCGTGTACTTACAATTGCTAAAACCATGCAGAATTTAAATTCCATTACAAAAATAAAAAAATAAATATGTTAAAAATAAAAATGTTGAAAACAATATTTTTATGAAGATTGGATATTTAACTAAAGTAAAACTGATTTGGTCCTTATTGCATTCTACATTGGTATTTTGCTGTAATAAAGATAAGTAAAATTTTATACTTAATTTTTTTTTAAATGGCATCAGGAAATAGAATCTTAAAACAACCTTCATGTACTTTCAGGATTTTAGTTAATCCAAATAAAAGAATTAAATGTATAATGAAATATAAAATAAGTAAACTACATTTAAAAGGATGTTAATCTTATCAAAAGACAAAATTGTAATAGGGAAAAACCAATTAGATGTAAATGCAATTTCATAAACTATTTTAATATTTTATTACAATATGAATAATAACAAATAATCCATGTATTCTTGCTAATATTAACTAAGAATATTTCGGAAAGAAATTTCAAGAACATGAGTTATATACATAAAGCACATATATTCCCACATTGCGAATATTTTACTATATTTGTATTATATTAACACTATGAAACAATTATACAAATATCCAATTCAAATACTACCGTTTACTTAACATAGAATTTTCCTTAATACAGATAGTAGCACTCATTTTTCTAATAAAGAGTCAATATTAGCTCTGGATATTTCTTTCCATATTAATTTCTAGTTATTTAATTCGGGAGCTTTCTTTTCCCAATGTCATATCAATTTTCCTTTGTTGAAAACCAACTATATATATAATGCGCATATGTTCCCACTTTGCAAATTTTTTATACTTTTATTATATTAACACTATGAAACTAATAAACTACAAACATTGCCGTTTACTTAACACAGAATATTCCTTAATACAGATAGTAGCACACATTTTTCTAACAAAGAATTAATAGATATTTTAGTTCCGGATATTTCTAGTTTAGTTTTAGTTCTGGATATTTCTAGTTTAGTTTAGTTTAGTTTTAGTTCTGGATATTTCTAGTTTAGTTTAGTTTAGTTTTAGCTCTGGATATTTCTAGTTTAGTTTAGTTTAGTTTTAGCTCTGGATATTTCTAGTTTAGTTTTAGCTCTGGATATTTCTAGTTTAGTTTTAGCTCTGGATATTTC
>JAPMOR010066945.1:0-13112 GCA_026543865.1 Argiope aurantia | reverse complement strand
CACTTTTAAGCCATTGTGTAGAGAGGTATAATAATGGAATCAATGATTATCACCACTTTTAAGACATTTTGCAGAGGTTTATTAATGAGATTACAATGCAGAAGTGCACTTGTGTGCAAAACTTAAGCAACAGGTATGCTTTTTGCCATAACTTCACGAGAAATCATCTGAGAGACATGAAATTCAGAAAGGAGATACAGCATTTTGTTCTGAAAGAATGACGAAAGCAAAGTTGCGCAGAAATGAATACAATGCATACAGTATGGAATCAAACAAAAAAAGGCTTTATTGAACTCATAGTATCGTTACACATGATTGTCTGTCCAGGAGGAAGAACAGCAAGCAGATGTTCCTTAGTATGGGATATGCCCTCCCCTTACTGCAATGGTTGCTTCGCACCGTCTCCCTCTTTACAGATGAGAGTCGTTTTAGTGCCACAAGCGATTCCCTAAGCCAGTTGATTTGGAGAGAGGTCGGGACACGGTTTCATTCCAGTAACATCACGGAAAGAGACCGTTTCGCTGGTCCTGGAGTTGTCGTCTGGGGAGGCATTATGATGAACGGGCGGACTGAGCTCCACGTTTTCGACAGAGGTTCTGTAACTGGAGATCGCTATTGTCAGGAGATGATCCTTCCCCATTTGAGTCTGTTCCGAGGTGCCATTGGATCAGACTTCGTTTTTATGGATGACAATGCACGGCCACACAGACTCATGCTGTTGAGGAGCTCCTGGAAAGTGAAGATATCACTCGAATGGATTGGCCGGTGTGCTCCCCTGATTTCAATCCGATAGAACATGTGTGGGATGCTTTGGGGAGGCGCCTTGCGGCACGATTACATCTTCCTGGGAACACCCGACAACTTAAACAGATGCTGATTGTGGAATGGGCACTCTTACCTCAAGAACTGTTGGACAATCGGGTGCTTCGCACCGTCTCCCCATACTCAGCATGAATGAATCGATAGTCATGCCAGAAATTAAAATTTTAAAATTCCTATAGCCTGAATAACATTCAATGCTAAAGCATAATTTGACATAGAATTATCTTAATTTTTTTATTATAATTCTACGAAATTATGTCTTGTTCTATCTTGAGACGGGTAATGAAAATGAGTCTGAAATCTATAAAATGTAGTAAAGAGCAAGTCTCATAAAACAAAAGCAATTTCAATACCAAGAACGATGGTGAAGTCTCAAAATATAATATATAATAGGCTTCAGTTTTGAAAATTTGACATGTATAATCTGTTAAAATATTGCAGAATTTTAATATCTTTTTGTTTGTTATTTTATGTGAAGTCTAATGTTCTGATCAACCTCTTGTTTAAAAGTATTATCTAAGATAGACACATAAATTTTCGGATTTAAAAGGAATAATAATGGGATCGCTCAGTAGATGAAGGATGCTTAAATCAAATATTTCTCTATACAGTATTTTTTGTTTAAAAGTCTTTGAACTTAAAAAACTTAATCTATGCTTCTAAATGTCCCAAATGACTCCATGTTATTTAAATCAAATATAAGACTTTAAATGTCATTTTCTGGTTTAGTTTAATTTTAAAAAAATTACATAGCCGTTTGTTAGAGAATGAGACATTTTAAAGTAAATAGAATATCTCTGCCAGTACTTCTTTTATTGCAAAAGTATTGATATTTATTTTCAAATTGAAGCCCTATCTAAAGAAAAACATAATCAGTGTTTTTACTCCTGCATCCGCCACAGCAGTTGCTATTAATATCCAGTTACAAACCGAAAACGTTTATATTAATATGTTTGTCTTCTTGAAACTATAGGAGTGAATTGCCTTTCAAATAAAAAATATTAAATAATTCAGGTGAAAATATAAAAATGAGTTTAATTATTTTCAAAAATTGTAGTTTCTGAAATAAAAATTACATTGCTTTGTTATGAAAATTTGGAGAATGCTCACCATATTGATTTGTTATCTTTGAAATTTAACCAACCTTTCTGAAGCAACAATGACTCGCAAAATTAATAAAATGTATTGTTGCGAAATTTCCTTTACCGGGGTTCGTTTGGATAGTGGAAGTGATATGGTGTAAAGAACGCTCAATCAGCAGGCAGAAGTAGAATAAAAACAACGACGTTTATTTACACGAAGACACACATGACAGCACAAAAGCGACAACTATATACAGCACAGAAGACGATTATCTCCACCGAGACGTGTAGCATACAACGAGAATCTACTGCAGACAGTAGCGCACAGCTCAGTTCAGCACGAGCTTGACTCCGTCGCTTCTCACCGTCGCTTAAGACTCCTCCGCTCCGTCTTCGGTCTACTCCGTCGTCTCCCCGACTACTGGCTTCGTCCTCTCTCCGCTCGGACTTCACTCTCTGGCAGCCGCAGCCCCTTTTATAGGTCTCAGGAGGCGGGGCTAGAAGCCTCTCAACCAATCAGGAACGTTCGAGGCGTATCTCGGTTCCTACTGGACGGATCGGGAAAATTCTCGAAGTTTCGGGTATTATCTATTTTGGCGCCAAAGTCGTCGCCAAGTCGCCAAATGGTCGCCAAGTTTGTCGCCAAGCTCTGGGACTTCCGACGCGCCACCTGGACTCTGTCCCATTCAGATGACTGTAAAACTTTCTTTCTATTGATGGAATAAACTATGCTGGGAAGCCAAATTGCAGGTTTGTAACAGTATCTTCAATAATGTCTAATGTAAATGTAAAATTAATAAATGTATATCACATAACAAATCATCAAATGAATAACGTAAAACTTCTTGGATTAATTTATTGTTCAAAGGTCAAACTTATAGCAACCTTTATTGGAGTAAAAATATTTAAATTTTAAATTGATTTTATTATTATTTTTCTCTAAAGCCATAATATGTATAGTAACTCAAACCATGTATATAATCAATGATTCAATGTAGCAAAAGAATATTTTGCTTACAATGAAAAACTTCTCCGCATTACTTTCTTAATAATTACTTTATATTACTTGCTTCTCTTATACTAAATATAAGAGTTTTTAGCAAAATATTTGGCGCAATTTTTTAAATATCATTTTGATTATTATAGTGAATACAAATAATGCATTTTAGGTAATATGAAAGTTGTTATAAGCTGCCTTTTAGCACCTGTGCACTGAAATTTTTATGCCTCTCTTTTAATAATTTCAAACTTTTAACAACGTGAAATTATTGAAACATATTTCTAGAAATAAATTTGTGTTGTATATATTTTAATTTGTATTAAAAAACTTTTACAATACCTTAAGATAGAGAAAACGCTTTTCGATGGCAACATTTTTTTTCTTTTTTTCTAGTAATTTTTAAAATTTACTTGAATATGCAATATGTATTAATATTTAGATTGTTATGCAGAAATTTAAATTAATTGTATTTTTCCATCAAATATCATTAATATCAGAAACCTTTTATTATACAACTTAACATTAGCAAACCAACTATTGCTAATGTTCAGGTAAATTGCTTTTTTTGACAGAATTTGTTTACTTCAGAAGTAGAATGGGCCGTAGTGGCCAGGTAAGAAAATTTCGGCAACGGAACCGGAAGGTTCTAGGTGCGAGACCGGATTCTTCCGAAGAACCGTCGTGTAAGCGGGTCTGGTGCACGTTAAATCCGTCGGGGCAAAATGTCCTCCCGATGGTGTGGTGCGGATGTTCGGGGTCGGGGTGTCATCTCAGGTGTCATCCTCGTCATTTGACCGCGGTTCAAATGACGAGGTCAGTCCAAAAATATCCCTAGTGTTGCTATACAGTGGGACTTTAATAGAACTAACTATATATACTAAACTAAACTCAGAAGTAGAACTTTCTATATTGACTATTACGTAATATGTTACTTTACTAATATTACTTGCTTTTTAATTTGCACAAGTTGTAATGCCTAGCACTGACTCAATTAAATTCCTAATTTCAAATTTTATCAAATAAATGCACTATGGCTAAGAATACAGAATCTCAAAGCTATATTAATACTGAAGGATTTAAACATTTTATCACCTTTAGAAGAATATTTTGAATTTCTTACAATGTAATTTATATTGGTTACCTCCACTGCGGGGAAATTGTACATATTTTTTAAATCAAACATTGCATTAGTTTTTTATTTTATTTCATTCATGATATTTTTGTCGCACAAATTGCTCAAAATTGATTTTCCATGAAATTAAACATAATCTAGCATAATATTATATCAAATTATTAATGTAATTACTGACGTAGACGTTAAAAATGAGAAGATATGTATATATGCACCTGAAAAATAAGTTCTAAAATAATGTTAAAAGCTCCATTTTACACTAGCTTAAATGTTTTGTGTAAAATTACTTAACCGATCGTAAACGAAATGTTTCTATTGATGCTATACCATGATAACCTCCAGAAATATTATTTTCAAATATTACTATGAGATAAATATTTAAAAAATAAATTTAACTCATGATTATAAATGACAGTGGCAAGCTATATTATTTAAATGAATTCTTTTATTCGGCTGTCTGGAGATTGAAATTTTTACATTTGAAGTCCTTTTCTTACTTTTTCTTAAATATTGATTGTTAGGTTTTCCTAAGCATGCATTGTATTGCAAATTGAAATATATTCAAAACTCATTCTTTGAGATTGATCTTTTATGAAAGAAAATCTTTTATGATCTTTTTTTCAAAGGAGCTGATTTAAATAACCTTATTCAAATTTTTGTTCGAGATGCTAAACTGGAATCTCATATGCATTCAATTTTTTATCTTTAAATTTTAACCTTACCCTCTTTTGTACTACCCATGAAAATAATACACTTTAAAAGAGTATCGTTTTAATCTTTGTTCGCATTTTAAATACCCGAGATCTTTTATTCTTTTGTTGTTGGCGTTTTAATATTCATGATAGAGCCTTTTAAAGACGTCTTGAGTATAAAATGAATTTTGAAAATTATTTGAGAGCTAATGTCAACTTCCTTACCAATTCTTGAAGTACTGAAAGAGGTATTGAAAATGTTTCAAGTGTTTGATTTTGTTCTTAAACTTGATTATCGGACACTTTCAATACAAAAAGATTTATTTCCTAAATACTTATAGCAAAAATAAAATGCAAATAAATTCTTTTGAAAATTAATTATAGCATACTTGAATCATGTTTTTTAAACTTCTAATAAAACATAACTTATCTTGAAATACTATATTATTCTTTTAACATAAAGGAAGCTCCCTTACCAAATAAAATGTTTTTAAAATTCTGCAATTCTAACGTTTTTAATATCCAAGAATTTTTATCACCTAATTTCTTTAAGATGTTAAAATTACATAGTTACGGCAGTTTATTTTAATAAACTTGACTTTGATTTGTAAATATTTTATGGTTTTAAAGTTTCCAGTTGAATAAATGGAGACAAAACAAATGCTTGCAAAGAATTTTCAACTCTTTTTCCTATAAAAAGTTTATGGAAGATGATTTATATTTACAATACTTATATTTTTTTAAAAGAAAAAATGCGCCATCTTTTATTAATTGTTACAGAATTGTTCTCAAACTATTATCGGGTGTTTAAAAACTTTTTCTATAAACATTTTCGAAAAATGCAATATCAGAATTTTATTAAAGAGTATTAAAATATTTACTAAAGATGTCATTCTTCCAAATGTTAATAGGGGCCACGGTGGTAAGGTTTAGGCGTCGGAATCGAAGAGTTTCGGGTTCGAAACTCGATTCCGCCGAAGAGTCATCGTGTAAGCGGGTCTGGTGCACGTTAAATCCGACGAGACCAAATGTCCTCTTGATGGTGTGGTGTGGATGTTTGGAGAGGGAGAATGACAGCTCAAGTGTCGTCCTCGTCACCTGACAGAGGTTCAAAATTACGAGGTCCGTCCCAAAATAGCCTTAGTGTTACTTTAAAATGGGACTTTAAATTAACTAAACTAAGCTAAACTAATCCAAGTATAAACACAGCATACAGTAAAAGTTTAAAAATACACTATCGTCTGAGTAAAAATAAGCGATTGACTCCTTATTTTATATTTATATATATTTTATAGACAGCTCAAAATTGCATTGTATTTGTCCATATCAAACAAAAGCGTTGTTTAATTGATAAAATAATATTATGCCAAAATAAAGAGATAAAAGAATATTTCCCAGCACAAATCTAAGTAAAACTGTTTCTTTTTCCATCGGCAAAGTAATAATGATTATTATTATTTCAATATAAAGAGAGAAATATTCCTTTATTTCAAGCTCTGGCATCTATGTCTTTCTATTTTTGCAAATACTCTTTAGAAAAATTTTGACAGAAACTTGTAACTTAATATATGAGAGCATAAAATTCTTCTTTTACAGCAATCGAAATAAATCATCTTTTCCCACTTCCCACATCTCCCAAGGCCTTGAGATAGTATATTGCACAATCATTTATAACAGTTCCAGATTTCTCTCAAAACGACAATCGAATACTGTGAAAGAAAATCCAGATTTATAACAAGTTCTCTCTCTCTCTCTCTCTCTCTCTCTCTCTTTTTTCTATTCTATCCCTCCCCAGACATTTGGAAGGGAAGTTTTTCCCTAAGAACGTAAGAAATAAAATAAAAAAAGAATTCATTCTTGTTCCTGAAATTCTGTTATCACTCCTGTTCGAGACTTGGTTCTAACAGTTACAATTAATGGTTTTTAGATTAACCGCTTTCTTTCCTCCAAGTAATGAGTTCGGCTTTTTGAGGAAAGGCATTAGATTGGATAGGGGTGAAACAATCAAAGACTACATGTTTGACGAAAAGAATTTTTTGAAAAGAATGTATTAAATGGCGTCTTGAAAGCTTATTAGGGTTGTAATATTAGAACATTGTATCATTTGTTAAGTTTTAGTTCTTGCGATTTAATCATTGAATCTTTAAAGAAAAGAATGGTGAAATGAAGAAAAATGAAAGAAGACATTACATATTCTTATAATATAGAATATGATATATCTGGACATTCAATGAATTTATTTTTCTGAAAATATACGGATTCCTCAAAGGAATGCAATCCATTGCAATGGTTATTAAGATATGATTCTAGTAAACTATTTTAGGACAGAGTAACAAACTGCCCACATTTAAGCATTTATATATAATTATTACTTTCTTGTATAAATAATATAGAGAAAGTATCGAAAAAATTCGAGTTCGAGATTTTGACGAATCTCCATGTTTCAGACCATCCTGAATTCGAAAACCACATTTTAATAAAGTGGTTTTCTATCTGCAAGAAAGATAACTCAAAAACACTTGGTTGAAATTTGGTATGCCACCTTTATAACAAATTACTATTTTCATTTGTGTTTCTAATGATACTTTCTATATTCCTTAAATTTCTGCAATCATTTTCATGTTACTTATTATTATGTTATTATATTTAAATCCAATATCTTTGTGGCCAAGTTTGTTTTATAAGTATATATTTGTTTTATGGTGTTTAGTTAACACATCTAAATCGATAAAATAAATATTTATTGCTTATTAAATATTCTTAAATGATCATGTAAAAGCAGGTTCTATTACTTCATAAATATAAAGCTTTGCTGGTAAACATTTGTATTGATTTCAAACTTACCATTATCTGAAACCTATTATTTCTACAGGAAATACGGAAGTGAGATAAAACAGCTCAAAATTCAAAAAAATAAGAATTTAGATATTTTATTTAATGCAAGAAAAATGAAATTTTGTACTTATAATCACAGTTTTAAAAACTTTAAAATATTTATAAATATTCTTTTATATAAATTGTTATTTCCCCTTTTTACACATCTAACATGTATTGATTATTCCTAGATATTTTAATAAAACGATAAGCATTACAGACGATAAAAGTTAACAATAACATGGCTGAACATATAAGAATTCCTTCAATGTTGGATGAAAATTTCCGAGAAATTAATATTCCTTCAAATACGCAAAATTTATTCTTTGAAAATCAATATCCAAATTTTAGAAATTCTGCAAGAATTAAGCACGTTTTCTTTAAAGGATTACAATGTGAACTTCTGAGTGACTTTCTTGAGAAAATATCAAATAATTTCCCGACTTTTCATTTAAACTCTAATTTTAATTTCAATATTAATGAATTATGGAAATTCTGAACACGCTTAACATCAATATGTAATATTACGCAAAACAGATTTCGCACAATTTTCAAATTTAAGAAATTGTCTTTTTATTATAAGCTTTACTTCATTGTTTAAATGAAAGCTAAACTTTTTTCATGATTTCATTGAATATTCAACTGCTTGATATCTTTACTGTTTAAAATAAAGGAAGAAATACTGTTTATAGTTGGGTTAATTTATAGTTAAAATAAGGTAGTGAATACACATAAAGAAAAAGTTAGTACATAAATAAATCATGCCGTTACAATTTAGATTGTGATATTAGAGAATTAGATTCCAGTAAGATATTTCATGTACACCGTTGACAGAACGGATATAAAGTTACTAATGACCATGGTTTTAATTTCTTTCGCAAATTGGTGTTGGACATTTTTTTAGGTAATAATGAATATCAAATTTTGTATAAAATAAATTTATTCCATATTGAGCTAACCCAATATTCTTGGCAAACTAACTAGTCGCCAAAAAGACCAGTCAAAAATGTAACAGAATTAATTCGACATTAATATCGCTGTCCTAATCCGTAGAAGAGAAGTCTAATGTAGCAGAACTTTTAACCTTGTAGCATTTTATCTAGGAATCTTCTATTCGAAAAAACTAAATGTCAATACATTTATTTTACTTAGGTTTTGGAATGCGCAAAAAAACTTCTTTGAGTGATTTTTGGAACCCAAGAACAGCTTTATCTATTTATTTATTTGCCTACAGATTTATCTAATTGCATCCAGCGCGAAAAGATAAAAATAAGACTTTTGCATTTTAAGCACCATGTTTTCAAAAGTGCTAGCAATTACGTTTACATTAAAAGATTACTGCTGTATTTTTAATGAATATATTCGTCAAATTTAATTAATACTTAAATGTGTGGTTTACTCTTAATAATTAGATATTTCTTTGGAAATACATTGTCATAATGATGGAAATAAATTATCAATAGAATAATTAAGAAACTTCCAGATTATATGTAATTATGAATTATACAAATGTATTAATTTTAGGCCATTATTTTAAAAATACGTCAATTCAATATATGAATTTGATGAGGCCATAACAATTAAAGTGTTAAGAATGTTTGAATTTTCTTTAATTTTTTTCTGCTAGTAATGAATATTGGAGTATTTTAATACAACTAATTATTTTGTATATCACTTTCTTTGATATGCAAATTTAATAACACAGTTTCATCAATAAATTCACATTTTCAATTTCATATTAGGTGGAAGAAATTTCTTATTCAGTGTCACTTTCAATATCATAATGTTTTATAAAAATCATATTTAAAATAGATTTTTAAGAATTATAATAAGACATATAGTAAAGTTCCCTTACACTTCCAACGTGTATTTCTCCTAGCTATTCCAACAACGGCTGGCGCCTATTCTATGTCTAAGTCTGAGTGACCATTTTATATCCAGTTCAATCGTAATAATCGTCCGATTCAATCGTGATGATTGTGTAGAAATAAATACAGGAACCCATCGTATTCTAGATTATTATATTATTTACTGTAATGGATTAAAATATAAAACATGAAAATGAATCAAGTCTCTTTCGTTCATGGCGAACCACACCACCTTCGCTCGTCGTCCCTATCTGTCTGATCCACTTCCTGTTCAATCTCCCTCCGGGTTTCACCCCCTCGGATACCACGTGACCTTCCCCTCGTGACTGGTTTACAACCTTCGTCGTTGGGAGCGGAGGAGCGGGTCTTACACATATCATCAAATGAAACGTACACTGGTAGTAGAAACTATGGGTGTGCGGAGCTGGGATAGCCTGGTTGGTAGGGAGTTGGATTCGTATCCCTTGACTTTTGAGTACGAATCCCACTGACAGAAGACTCTCCGTATACATGGTGGCTGGTGCACATATAAATCTATCGTAGCCACAAAGACCTCCTAGTCGGGACAATACCACTAGGAATCGGATGTGATCGTTCTCTGATTCAGATCTAAATTACGATCTGTAGGTGAGTGAATGAAATGTATGAATGAAGTCTGCCCCGTTAAATGGGTTCTGACGCATGAGTAGCTAAGACTTACTCTTGGCGCCCTAGATGGCTCTAGTGAAACAAGAAACGCTGAAACTCGGCTTGTCTATGATAAGTGCCATAAGCAATAACTACAACGGTATTGCGTCGTCTTATAATTCCTCCTACGTATTGAAAAAATACAAAGCGGCCAAAATTTAAAAAAAATCCTCCAGTTCAAGCAATGTTTCATTTATGTGTGATCCACTCTTTCCCTACAACAAAGAACCCCAAAATAAATTTTTATTCTTATTCTCTTCGTCTACAATGACGTTGATGGCATGAATTTTTGGTATTTAATACTGGAATTAAGTGCATATATTAAGTAATTTAAAAGCAAAATTAACTTGGAAAATCTTTAATATCGTTACGAAATTTTCTACCGCGGTTCGTTTGGATAGTGGGAGTGATATGGTGTGTGGAACGCTCAATCAGCAGACGGCAGTAGAAAATAAAACAACGACGTTTATTTACACGAAGACACACAGGACAGCACAAAAACGATAACTATATACAGCATAGAGACGACTATCTCTTCAGCCGAGACGTGTAGCATACAACAGCATACACAGCAGCATACAACCAGAATCTACTGCAGACAGTAGCGCACAGCTCAGTTCTGCACTAGCTTGACTACGTTGCTTCCGACTACTCTGTCTTCGACTTCTCCGACTTCGACTCCTACTGACTGACTTCTCCAACTCGGACTTCGTCGACTCCGTCTGGCAGCTGTAGCCCCTTTTATAGGTCTCAGGAGGCAGGGCTAGAAGCCTCTCAACCAATCAGGAACGTTCGAGGCGTATCTCGGTTCCTACTGGACGGATCGGGAAAATTCTCGAAGTTTCGGGTATTATCTATTTTGGCGCCAAAGTCACCAAATTCGTCGCCAAGTCGCCAAATGGTCGCCAAGTTTGTCGCCAAGCTCTGGGACCTCCGACGCACACCTGGACTCCGTCCCATTCAGATGGCTGTAAAACTTTCTTTCTGTTGATGGAACAAACTATGCTGGGAAGCCGAATCCAGGTTTGTAACAATATCTTGCCTTTGTGTTGTTCCGGCAATTGGAATAATAATAAATGTCCGAAAAAGGAAGTATCAGGAGGAAGTCCGACACATCCACCTGAAATGTCAATTAGAAGGTTGAGTGAATTGGTAGGTGAGGAAGTTCAGAAAACATTTTTATTCAATCTTCATTAATTAGGAGAACATTGAAGAAGTTCACTTGATCTGATTTCTTCTATTTTTGGTTAATATCCTACATTCTGTGTTGTCTTATTCCTAAGAAAATCAAATATGTGTGTTTGGTTTCTTCGTGCCAACCAATTAAATCAAATGTTTGCAGTTGTTCAATGCAATTTCGCTGAAAAGTTGGAACACCAAAATTTATTTATCCTCGTTTTTTGGAGTTAAAGGTTCGTTTATACTCGTTAAGTAACAGAAAAACCAATCTGTTCGTAAACAAATTTCGTCAAAAATTATAAAAATCTAAAGATTTGGCGCAAATTTCGAAAATTACAATGATCTTATCAAACTGATTAGGTGAGGTATTTGAGTTATCGCTTTAACAGACTTACTAATAAGTAAATTGATAAGCAGACACATTGATGGAAATTGTGTGTTACACATTATAAATTTATGATTCTAGTAATAAAATCCTATGCTAAATTCCATTCATCTAATTTGTTGTTGTAAACAGATGCAAGTTTCTTTTAAAAAATTTTGTAAAGCAATTAGATAAAAACAATTATCTGACGAAACGATTTGTTGTTGTTGAATAAAAATAACTGTAGATTTGTTCTGTTTATATTCAAAAACTTTTAAACATTATTTTGAGAATTTATTATCTAGCTATCGCATTCATATACCCACAGATGGAGACAATAACTTTATAGATGCATTTCTATCCAAACTTGTTGGATATAAATAATTTGGATAACATACCAAATTTTATCCATCTAGCTAGTTGCGCTTTCAGTTACTATATTTACATACATGTTGTATTAATTCTTAAGTATATTTTTATGGAACTGAAAGAGATGGGAATTGTAAATGGTCATCAAAGTTTCAATTTCAACTTCTTTTTGGCAATTACAGTTATGTTTTCATACAGAAAAGGCTAATATATAAATCCTATCTTCATTATAATTCATTCGAAGCATGTTGCCGAAGATGTTTCTCCAGAAATAGTTAAAAGAAACTTTTGGCAAAGAAAAATTGCTAATACTTTTTTATAGAATTTTTGGCATATATTTATTAATATAAATTCAGACAAAAAATTATTATACAACACTTTTTATTGAAAAAAATTGCTTTATACATTCGAACACTTCAATGAAAAGGAATCAAAATTTATAACGAGCCATATTTTTCCTTTTATAGAAGGAAAAAATGACTGAATCAGAAACACTCTCAGTCCATTCTCGTTTGCATATCCTTTTATTTTTGTCATCCACCCCTCCGTACATCATATTAGCAGTTGCATCTAATAGCTCCTAGATTAACCCTACCTTTCTGTAAGAATAACAAGTTGACTTTCAAAGGAACATATTAAAGTGGGCAAAACAGCAAAGCAATCCACGAAGACATGGACGACAAAAAAGAGCCATTATCTCTTCCTAAGGAAATATTCTTTTTTTTTTTCCTCCAGACGATATTTTTTCTCTTTCCTTTACTTTACCTTCTATTTCTCTCAACTCCACTCCATTTTCTCATTTATGCAAGAAGAGAGTTTTCGTTTCAAATTGGCTGGACGAGAATTCTATTTCTCTTATTTTCAGCGGCGTTTCAACTCATATTTTATAGTACAAGCTGCAAAACTTTTCTTTCCATTCCAATTTCGAATGGAAAAGGAAAAAACCTTTTACTTTTTTCCAGAGTTGTCTTTAAAGAATATCCTTTCCAACATCAACGTCTTGTTCACTGTCGGTTTCGGCAAGTCGACTGGGCGCCTATTTC
>JAPMOR010066944.1:0-29927 GCA_026543865.1 Argiope aurantia | reverse complement strand
ATAAAAGTACAAATCCAAAAGTAAGAGCGCGTAATATACTGATATAAGATCTATATTTTTAATAAAAGGGAAAAATTTAGTTCTAAATATATTGAATCAATTTTTTTTTTTCATTTTTACTATGGAAGCATGAAGTTTTAAAAAGCTTTCCAAAATGAGGATTCTCTCGAATATAAGAAATGGTCTCTACTCTCATCCAAGGCAAGATATTTTAGGCATATTAAATTTCAAATCAGTATTACTTAGTATTACTTTACATATAACTGCAAGTAGCTTTTTTTTTAAATATTTGCATTATGAATTGATGGAATTAAAAATATCTCTTCCCAATGAGGACTCTACCGTAGATAAGAAATGGGTTCTACCCTCTTCCAAGGCATGGTATTGCTTGCCTATGGCCTCAAGGCAAAATTTGTACATTTGTATTACGGACAGAAATTAAAAATATCTTTTCAATATGAGGATTATATCGGAGATAAGCAAGGGGCACTCAATTTGTCAAAGGCATGGTAGAAAACATAAATTTGTATATGTGTTTCGTCTTTATAAATTAATGTATCACTAAAGGATTAATACATGAAGATGTGGGAGGGAAACTATCTACTAGAAAATTAGAGGAGAATCAGATTAGTGTTGCGGCGACGTAGAGACACAAAAATCTAGCGCTATGATATGCAGCATTGCAAAGCCTTTGCAACGTTTGTATAATTCGTATTTTAAAAGAAGATACATTTAAGAATTTCGAATGAATATATCCCAAATGAATTTTTTAATTTTCCAAGCAAATCACTCAAAAACAATAACTCTATTTGAATTAAGTTTTCCCCAGTCCGTTATTATAATTGCTGAAAAAGCATTATTAAGATGGGTGGAATTTCGCACTCAAATATAATGTGAATTAATATAAATTTTCACACAAAATATTTCGAAACTTTTAAAGATGTGCTTTGAATCGAATAAATTTAATATAAAATAGCCTTTTAACGGTTTTTGCATGTATTTACTTTTGTGTGCAGTACTAATGGTCTTCTCTGGCAGAAAAGTTTCGAAATAAATAAAATTAAAAAAAAAGCATAAACTCGAATCAAATTTTGACTTATAGATCTTCAGTAAACATATATTCATAAAATTAGACAAAATCCTTTTTTAAATTATAAAACAGTTAAGAGAAAAAAAAATCCGAAAGAGCCAGTCAAAATTCAATGACTTGCTTAGAAATGTTCTTCAATTCATACATTTTAAACCTTATAGCGTTCTTGAATTCGAAACATTTGATTTTATGAACATTTTGAATCTGCTCTTATCATATCTTAACACTACTCTGTATTAAGAATGAAGTTTGAAATTTTATTCGAATGGAAATAGACTGAATTCTCTAAAGCCTCTTACTTCACAAAAATGTCCATCATAAAGTTTTTTCTCAAACATCTACATAAAATGCATAATCGAATAAGAGCAAATCATTTGTAATTTTCAAATATTTTATCAGATATTTCTAAGTTACTTAAATCACCCATTGACGATCCAGCCTTTCATGATTTAACTGACTTCAAAGTGAATTCCTCGCTGGTTATAAGGAAGAAACGATACCCAACTACTATTGTAATGATATTCAATCGCTAGCCCCAGGGCATTTTGTTAAAGTGCCTGGATGTAACTGTGAACGATACATCGTTTTTTTATGCGCAAAATTTGAGTATCGGCATAAAGTTTGCATTATCTCAGCAATTTTCACGCCTCCGAGGTCTGTTTCAGCTGCGAAGGAATTGGAAAGTCAGGGGTTTAAATCGTCAGGAAGAAAAAGACGTTAACACTGAGTGCTATGCTTTATATTCAATCTGGGAAATACTTGATATACCAAGCTAAAAAATCTGCCATTTTGTACCACAGATTCATTTAGTTTTGTATGATTAGGACTTTGTGTTCAGTAAATATAAGGTAATGATGTTCTAATCATATTTCACAGTCCTTTTTTATAAGTTCAGCTGGTCTCCTTTATTAATTTCCTTTGTCACTCTAAAACAGAATGTATACAATTAGTTCCATCAAAAAAAGATCAATAGCACTTTTATATTTTAATCGAACAAATATTAAAAAATAAATAAAGGAAAAAGAAAAGAGGTACAGCTTTCAAAGGAATAAAACTTTGTTCAACGAAGTTTCGTCCACTTTTTCTAGAAACTAGTAACAATTTCCGTTGCTTTTCGTCAAAACTGACTGATTTTAATATTTTTTCTATCGTTATAAAATTCACTTTTAATGTAAGATTGTTATCTTTAAAAAGAGTTTTTCGCTTTTTTACCTTAGAAAGTTAAAAGTTCCTGTCATATTATTTTATCACACTAATCAAACAAAATTATCTCTGAGATCAAATAGTTTGGGAAGAAAATAACAAAATATTTTTATATAGTTTTGGGAAGAGGTTTTTTTTATTTACTGTCAAAAAAATATTAGGGAAAACAAATTATGATACTCAATGTATTTTAGAATTCAATGGCCGTTAAAAATCGGAAATCAAAATTTCCTGATATAATATTATAAACTAAATCTGTAAATGGATTTTGTATACCTCTGTTTTAAAACTATTTTTAAATGTTTCTCCAAATAATTAAATTTATGATGGTGCTTATGAATTATCCATAACGCACACTCCTTCTTAGGATTGTAAGAATTACAGTGATCCAATGATCCTTCCTTAATCCAATGATCCTTCTTAATCTGTACTTTATTATCTTGTAAAGATTTTAACATTGATTAAGTAACTCTTATAATTATTCAAAGCAACGATAAAAAATAATTAAAATTCAATTTCATGAAAATAATATCGTAATTCATCATTTAATATACAACAAAAAAGAATCCATATGATTTATTTATTTTAATTCATTTTAAAATGTTATATCCAAGCCAGAGTACTGTTGGAAATAATGGAGAAATTTAATTATTCGTGTTTTATGAGCAAAGGTCTTAAATTCCTTATATTATTCTCCTATTAAAACTTTTCTTTTCTAGAAAATTTAATTTACAAAATAACAAATGTTTCACGAAGCAATAAAATAAATAAATACCTTCTCTCTAGAATATAATCAAGTATCTTAAAATACTAAAAGGACAAAATAACCGACCCAAATTATTAAAATATTTCGACAACTTGGCAAACCTAAATCTACTTCATATCTTTCCTAAAAATACAAGACTATCAACTTTAATTCTGCATTAATGCTTTAGTGTATTGAGAAAAGATGATTCCGATGTTTTTAATGACCCAACGAATAAAATGCAAAGTATTTAAATCTAAATTTTGAATTAACATTGGAACGAAAACAAAAAGATTCGAAACGCCTCTCGCCGACCTATCTCCAAATCAACTGGCGTTGGGAATCGCTTGTGGCACTAAAACGACTCTCATCTCTAAAGAGGACACGACTCCATTGATGAGATGTCTAGTTTTTGTGTTCCCTGCACCACTCTAAACGGTGCCGCCGGTGAGAAACTGTCAAAGGGATGCAGCGTTCAGGATAGCGGGGGAATAGGCCACCTTTGTGAAGGCGTCTGGGTACAGTAAAACGCGACACTTGTCGCCCCGTTGCTGCACACAATTGCTGAGCAATGGCGCTTGCTGACTGGTTTCGGGTTCTTTTCACCTGCAGGACGATATGTCGGTCATCCACAGTTGTTTTCCTGGGGCGGTCACCACCAACCTTTCTCATAGCTGTACCTGTGGTTTGGAAGGCTTTCCAAGCTCGCGAAACGACACTTTTGTTGATTCCGAACTCTTCAGCTACACTGGTCACACTACGCCCCTCCTCCAGCATTCCGATCATTCTTCCACGTGTGAAATCATCCAGGGGATTTCTGCTAGCCATATTTCACGAATTTACTCAAGTGCACTTGCAGCGAATGTCTTTAATTGCGTCTCCGTCTTTCCTTTTATTGTAGTGTTGTGCTGCGCACGCCTTCCGCACGTGTTTTGCGTACGCTCACGTCGCCTGTGACATTTTGTTCCTGATATTTGCATACGCATGACCTTTCTCTTGAATTACGTGTTCATTCTACTGATCGCAAGAACTCCTTTTCTGCAATTTCATGGCTATCTGCTTAAAATTTGCATTGTTGCTTAAGTTTTGCACACCAGTGTAGTTAACAGGCTTAATGTTTAGAGTTTGGAAATCGAATTTCCTCTTTGCTTTCTATAATGACCTAATGTTCAAGATCTATTAAAACTTTAATTTATGCGATTTATGCCAGTTATTGTAATAATGTTTTTTGAATATTTACAATACTCATTCAATTTTAGTAAACATATGCAATCATTCAATGGGGGGAAATAATGCTTTATTTGTCAATTTCTATAGAAAGACGTTTTAATATTATACAAAGTGGGAATATTCTGAGCCTTATATCTGTTCTGGTCGCTTCTAATGTCACTCGTGTCACTCGTCATAGACTCGCCTGCTGACAAAATCATCGATTTAAAGCCGAGACAGCGTCTCTTGTTTCAGTAGCGCAAACCAGGACCAAGAGTACGCCTTACGTACTCACGCTTACCTACTTGCGCAACTCCCTTTTACAGGGCCGCACAGTCACACTCCTCACCTTTAGAACAATTAAAGAACTACCATATCCGAACCGGGAGTCAAACCCGAGAAGCCCAGATCACGGGAAAGACGCGCTACCTCTATGCCAAAACGCTGGCGAAAATAAGATCTGATTTCATTTAGTAGCAAAATAGTGGAATTTGTTTTCGTTTAAAATAGTTATGCGTACTGAATATAATGAACTAACATGAATAAATATTACTAACAGGGTCGGAAAACACACACAAAAAAAAACTTGGTAATTTCTCCAATACTATATTAAAAGCGATTAAATAGATAGTTCATTATTTCACGTAAGGTATTTTTTTATTATAAAGAACATGCTAATATCTGTCGATTTAGAATTTGACCCAGATTCACTCTAATTGTTATTCAGTTAGAATGGATACACTGCGCTGTGTATCTAAGCATTGACGAATAGATTTTAAGCATGACTAAGCATGACTTAAGCATCGACTTTGTTACTCGTAATTTAAAAATATTGTTTTAAGACCATATTAGACTTGAAATTTTCTTTACATTCCTTGTCTATCATTAACAAACTTTTCGTAGGTTTTACAGTAGCGTAATATTGTCGCGCAGATGAGGTGAATGTAGAAAGTCCAATAAAAATAAACACACTCAAGATCAACTGAAGATTTTATTACCAATCTAACTAATTGAGAAACTACTCATATACCATTGAAAAACCTTCTAGAATTTGAAGGCTCGCAGAAAATTGGGAATTTACATAAATAACAGATTAGAATAATTAACATAAGTTTGCATAACTTTGCATAATTAACATAACTTTGACAAAGCAAATTAAAATTAAAAGTCAATTTTCGACAGTTCGTCTCACCTGTAATCGAACCCTCAACCTTCCGCTCAGCTATGAGATGCTTCGTTCAGCCGACTGAGCTATCTGTGCTTGGTCGGAAGGAACAATTTTCGATACAATATAACAGTTAGTTTTGATGAACTGATTCTTTTAAAATCAAAGACTTCCTTATGAATTCATTTTTATTCCATTTAATTTCTCTCTTGCCTTTTTCCATCTCTGTCATGAAATTTCCTTCTTTCCTCTGTCTGCTTCCTTCTTTCCACGATTTCGCATACGTGTACACCACAGGGTGTTTCAAGACATAAAACGAAAAAAAAAATACGTTGAGGAATAACTGAAAAAAGATATTTAAAATGCCAAAATAAATTTCACCAGGTAAAAAAACAATATGTAAGTAAAAGGAAATGCAATAAATGAGATGTATACTGGTCTAGACGTCGTTAAATTCACATTAGGTCAAACTAAGATCTTTTTTACTTTCTAGTGTACAAAATGTACTCAGAAGAAATCTTGCAACCACTCGAAATTTTGACGAATGTTTACATTTCAGAACTCTTTAAATATAAATAATAATAATAATGAACATCCAAAAAAAATTTTGGAATTAAATTTGTGAACTCCTTGGATAGAAGATGCTTTGAGAAGTCAGATGAAATTTGAAATTTGGTTTTTATACAAAATTTGTAGATTTTAAGCAAGTTTTGAAAGAAATCCTTTCTAAGGAGTCCTTTATGTCTGAGTACAAATAAACACTATGATTGCAAAACTTAAAAGAGCTTTATAGATAATATTTAGTACGCAAGTTTAACATTTATACATAATGCAGTTTCGCATCAGATATTTCAGGAAAGTCCGTCAAGGGGGCTTGTTCGTCTGTTGATTAGTATTTTCTCATGCATGTAAAAGCGAAACTCAAAACTCAATGGTTAAAATAAACGAAATTTGATACGCTAACTTATGATTTCAAATGTAGTTATATGCATCGTTATAATGGATTGAAAATACAGATTCGATCTTCAGATATTTGATTATCAACCACATGTCAATGTCGCTAAGAGCGGAGAACTAAATTTGCTTTTTATTCAAATAGGGACATAACTCTGATGTGTAAAAATGAAGAATGTAATTGAATTTATAACTTTTGCACTATCTACAAACTTTTGAGAGGCAAAATCATAACAGCTTAGAAAAAAGTATGTAAAAATTATTTGGAAAGACCTCTTCCACTGGTTTCACATGTAACTGTAGTCGTGAAATATATGTATGTAAGCATATAACTTTTGAAACTGAAGGCAGTTTCGAAGACAGTGAAGAGACTTTCGATTTTTTAACTTCGTTTTATTTCTGTCCCGGGAGATATGATTTTTTTGCACAAGCAAAAGCGACGAGCACAACACAGAACGACACAACACGAAATGAGGAAAAGATGATGAAAATTTTTATCCCTGTTAATATATGCTGTGAGATTTTAATAGGGATTTCCATTACGTGTCAATCACAGGCAAGGGAATCATAGGGATATTTAAAAGAATTTGTGTAAGTCAGCAATATTTTTTCCCTTCACTCGGAGTGTGAGAACTTGTCGACTTTTAGCCGATTAAATAATTTTACTAAGCTTCTGTTCAATTAATTAAATAGAAAAAGTGGAATGGCATCAGGAAATAAGAGAATATATTAGAATGGAATTAATATGGGCTGAATTGTGCTAGAAATTAAAAAAAATAATTAAGTTTAAATTATATTTTAAAATATCATTACATATTTAAATAAAAAAGTTAAGATCGACTCTGCGATAATGTCTTTCCAAAAACAATTGATAAAAAAAATAGAATGCATTTCTTTCCAGTCCTTCTAACAAATCTTTCTAAATCAACAAACCTTTTTTTAATTAACACAGAAAGTGCCTGAATCCTGTCACTCCAAATTGTTTTTGAACAATGTTTTTTTTTTTTTTTTTTTTTTTTTTTTTTTACGCTTAATGCGCATTTATGAGATGTGACAATTTCTTTCTTTCTTGGTATTATTATATGACATAAAATTTATCTGCAAATAAAAAAAATCTAAATTCCAGAGGATTGCGTAGAATAAATTAAATTTAAAATAAAATATAAATAATATCTCGTTTTCACACTGTCATATTTATATTCAGAATTCTGACGCCTTCATTTCAAGTTACTCCAAAGAGAAATTAAAAAAAAATAAGCTTATCTAATATTTGTGTCTGATTGGAATTTATTCAAACCATATTTCATAGTTAAAATCTTTATATTTCATACATAATTATATTATTGAAACTTGCATCCTTTCTACAAAGGTTTAAATAGTAAAAAAATATATATTTCAAAATTGTCACTGCATAAATCAAAAGACATTCATTCGTTCAGAAATAAATTCCCTGCCCATAAATTTGAGACTTTCTGCCTTAAAAGATTATATTTTGAAGTTTTTATATTCTTTCCTGAGATTTTACAAACTTTTCAGTCGATTTTAATCTTAAAAATTAGTAATTTCATTTGATATGAAGAGGTTCAGTACCCTAATGCCTCTTGTACTTTTCTGAAATATCCATCCTTAAGCCGTTTCACAAATATCTAAATATAACGCGTATACGAATCAGAGTAAATCATCTGTCATTTTCAAATGTTTTTCACATACTTCCCTATTTTTTAAAGCACTCATTGACAACTCAACCATTCAGAACTCTACTGATTTCGAGTTGAATCCTCTTTTGCGTACAAGTAACGATATTCAACTATTGCTGCAATGGTGTTCAATATCTTACCCTAGGGCACTTTTTTCGAAGTGCCTACATGTTTAAGTGTAATTTGTTCCATTTTTATGCCCTAAAATATCAAGTATCGGATATGAAGTTTGCATTATCTCAGAAATTTTTCCTCCTTCCAGGACAAGCAAAAGAATGGGCACTTCAGTATCTTAAATCTCTGTGAAGAAAATGATGTTAACACAGAGTTTTGCGCTCTGGGTTTCTACCTGGGGAAATCGTGAAATAATAAAAAATTAAATCGGGCATATTGAGTTGCAATTTCAATCAGTTTGTATGATTAAATTATCTTCTCAGTACTGATAAGAAATAGTACTAGTATTTTTCAATGTTTTCATCCATAGTTCGAAGTTAAACTGTTTCTGTAATTGCATGGTATTACTGTCTCTGAATCTGAAAGAAGAGGTATACAGGAGGAACAAGTTAAATCCCCTTTCCTAAATTTAATTGAGTGAATATTGAAATAGAAACAATGTGAAAAAGGTAAATGTGGCTTTCAACATGAAAGGCTTTTTTTTAGAGAATTAAAGCGCCCTTGTTTATTATTGAAGGGAATTAGAAAGTTTGTAAATTACTTCACCAACTAGTTTCATCGGGGTTCTTTTCTGATTATTATTGCTGATACCTTTTAAATGTTTATATGTATTAATAAAATTATTCCTGAAAACATTTTTTTTACATTCTTATCATGTAATGACTCTCGTAACTACTCTCTGTTTGATAAAATGTCATGGTTTGGATTCAAACAACCAATAAGGAAAAAGAATAGTTCGATAAAATTGAAGTTGAATGAATTGATGAATGCCAGGTCATTTTACACCATTTGAGAAAAAAAATTTTTTAAAAAAATCTTTAATAATTATAGATTTTCGAAAGAAACAGTTTTTCTGGTTTATTTTATTGAAGTTGAATGAATTGATGAATGCCAGGTCATTTTACACCATAAGAGAAAATATATATATATAAAAATCTTTAATAATTACAGATTTTCGAAAGAAACATTTCTTCTGGTTTATTTTATTATAGTTAAATGCTTTAGACCAAAAGCGTTTCAAAGGAAGGAAAATAAATAATTATGATTATTTCTTTCATGACGTTCCCGGTATTTGCAGGAGGTTGATAATGTCATTACTAAAAGATCAGAAGAAGGAATGAACCCTCTATAAAAATCAAGAAAATCTCATGTCTGAAAGCGTCTTAAATTTTTGCGTTTAATTACATATGTGTAAGGATTTTTCGAATCCTGTCGACTAAATAATATGTAACATATTTTTGGTTGAAGCAGAGTGCAGGTTGAAGACATAGACGAGACGTTGTATTTTTAATTCCATTTTATTCTCTCTCAGGAGGCAAACATGATTATTTACAAGGCACAGCGTGGCACAAAAGCAGAAGGCAAAAAGGGACGAACAGCTAGTCTTATATAACATAATATAATATAGGATTTCTGGCCAGGCGCCAATTTAATACACGTGGTAACCTTTGACACCTTTTCAAGGGCAACCGAAGCTGTCACTTTCTCTTGATACATAGTACTGATGTCGCATTATTTTTACAGAGGAATTAATTAAACCGAAAGTGGAATTGGATCTCGAAATAAGAGAATATTTTAGAATGAAGTTACGATGGGTTAAATTAATATAAAATCTTGGAAATTAATTTGGATTAGATTAATTTGAAATATCATTTCATATGTATATATTCTTATGAGTGTCTAATGATGTTTCTTAATCCGTTTTAATTCCTAATTATTTTCCTAATTTTTATCTTAAATTATAGTTTGTGTAATTTCTGTAACCGTTTCAAGGACACTCCTTTTCTCCACTTTTCACTCTTTCTCCTTCTCCGTTGCCATGGTTACGACAAAGCTTGTTTTTTTTTTTTTCCGCGCCAGTACGTTTCTTGAATATCTTAACTTCGGAATACCTTAACATTTTTAAAAAAAAAAAAGAGTGACACTATTATCTGGCTCGGCGTTGCGAGGCAGACAACTGGTTACGAGGTAGAAAATATGACCTTGAACTGCCTACAGCAAATACACAGACTATAGCCATATTACTTTATTCTCCCTTATTTTTTTTTCAGATGCCACCTCTTTTAGTTATTAACAATACATATTCTCAAATATTGATTACTATAGCTTTTAATATAAAGAGCAGTAATAAAAATCCACTCACAATCAAGGCATTCCTTCCAACGATACCTAAAATTCCCTTTCCTGAATCGACATGTGTCAAGTAAATCCCTGTAAGGAATAGTTAGTAAATGCACTGGGGAAAATACTTCTATGTCTTTTCATTTGAATCCCAGAGTGAAGAAGTTTCCACCGTGTTTCCCTCACGTCGAAAAATAAATTGAAGCTGAATTCTCAATATTGTATCAAATTTCCTAATTTTACTATCCCAATACTGTCCCCGAGTTTTTCTTGAAGAAAGTTTCATTGTGTTAATAACAATCTTTTCATGAAAGTCGGTTCATTTAGTTTTCATTCCATTTATAAGTTTTTAACAGAGTTCACTTGGAAAACTCTATATAAATAATAGTGTAAATATTTTATTATCACAAATGTGTGATTGAAAATTTATTACGTTACTAATTGGTATTGGATTTTCTTTTAAGAATTGCAACTAATTTCTTAGTTACTGAAACTTTCCGACGATACATAAAGATACTAGATAAGAAAAAAACATTACTCCATGAGAATTTTAAAAAATGATTCCCATTCTTAAGGAATAAGATCGTAAATAAATTTGAATTATCATTTGTCGTGGGAGAATAAATGAGTTCTGAGTTTTGCTGTAACTAAAGAAGTTTAACTGAGTGCTTCTTATGGTATTATCAAAGTGTCTAGAAATATTTTTCATAAAATTATTTGTATTTATTTGTAAAACTATTTATAGCATGCGTAATATGATCTAGAAATGTATTTCAAAAAATTATTTTCACTTATTTTCAAAACTAATTATGATGTGCGTATTATATCTCGGACAATTTGGAATTCGAAATAAACTACAGAAATTAGAAATAAGGAAGTTTTGAGATAAAATTAAAAAAAAAATTGTAAGTTGGTTTGCTAAGATTTCGAATTAAAACTGTTTTTTCTTCTCCAAAAGATTAAATTTTTGCAGTTAAATCTTTTTCCAAATCACAATCTCCTTATTATGAAAAACATTTTAATATGCTATTTCATTCAATACACCTTTTTGATTAATGGATTTATTGAAATAAAACGATTAACAATTTCTCTAACATGGGTTCAATTGCATCAATTTAAATCAACACATAATATTGATTTAAATTCTCTTTGAAATTTTAATATTCAACCTAAATTTATTTAGAAATAAGAAAAAGAATATGAATTATGCTTTGTTATAAATCAGTGATTTAAATTCCTGTAAAAATACTTAAATATTATCTAACTTTTTTTGACAGTTATTTGAATTGTGCTTTATAAAATAGCAAATATTCCTTCAAAAAATATTTGAAACTTTATTCCATAAAAGCAGAAAAATATTCTTCCACAAAGAAATACATTACTCTATTTCATAAAATAACCAATGTTTCTTCAAACAATCAAACAAATACATTTTCTCAAAAGTAATCGATGACACTAAAAGGAAGAAGCACCCTACCCGCATTTTCGAAATCCCTTTCGGACAACTTCACAAAAAGGCTCTTAAATCCAAATGTGCTTTGAATCCTTAGCAAAAATACCAGGCCATCAACTTCAATTCCATATTAATACCTCGTGTTATTAAGCAAAGATGCTCTGTTGTCTTTGGCGGCGCAAAGAATGAAATCGTGCACGTGATTTAAATTTGCATTTCGACTCCAGAATGGAGCTGAAACACATGAAGTTGAAGGTTACCAAATGAGTGCACTCGCGAAAAGAAGATGTTTGAAATAATCTGATTACGCAGTCGATAAAGCGGGAATATAATATTTAAGTCGCTGCTGCCAGTAGCAGGACTGAAATAATTTATGACCGCGTGCGTTTCGATTTTCGTCTATATGTGGTTTCTAAAATAATATTTAAAATGGATGTTAATCTTTATTCTTGGATAACAGATAAACAGTTGTTCTTTAATTTTGAGTTTTAAGTCTTATAGGATCATTATTAATACAGAAAGTTTTTTTTAAGATAGAAACAAAATAGCACATAATTTTGCTGAATTTATTCATGAATTATTATATTTTATTGTTAATTGTTTATAAACATTAATTTTGGAAATAGTAACCTTTTGACAAAATATAAATATAGAACTACTCAATTTCATTTGGAATATTTTGTATTTTTAAGAATCCTTTTTTTTTGTAAAATGTCGAAATATCTATATATTGAACTCGTGTTCCATAATGATGTCCAGTGATTCAGATTTTAGATGATTGGAAATATATTGGAATCGTCCCAAATTAAATATCTTAGAGAATTTAATAAGAATGTCATCTTAAAATTATTTCTGAAAAATTCTAATTGAGGCAGCATGTAAATATCTTTAAACTTTAAAACTAGAAACTGTCATTAAAGAACATAATAATGACAATAAGAAATGAAATGCCAGCATAAAATAATTATAAATTAATATTGCTGATTTAGAAAATACAAGTTACTAATTTTTATTGTCTTAAAAATTGTGCATTAGTAAATCTCCCGGAAAGGAAGATAGTATATAAAAATCAGAAACATACTTATTTTCAAACAGCTAAAAGAAAGAACAATATATGGTAAAAATAATGTTATGAAAGAATGTCATAAATTATATTTCAACTTGATTTCAATGAGTGATGAAATATTACGTTTAAGAACACGACTATTTTATTAGACATGAAAATAAATAGGAAATAAATACGAAAAACATTTAAAACAGACATTTCGAAAGAGCTGATTTCCCATCAAGTTTCTACCTCTCTGTTGGCTGGTTTTTCAAACCATCTTTCAGTTTCTTGATTTAAAAAGCTGAACTGAATATGTCTTCAGCACTTTCTAACGAAACATCTAAAATACTTACGCTAGATGGAAACATGGTGCATTTTTTTTTTTCAAAACGATTAAAAAATAAATAAATAATCGAATGAGAAACCAAATGGCTCGATGTGATTGGAAATATCCATGCCATTTTATCACAATGATTTTATAGAGAAATAAAATATTTATAGTGATAGATGGAGACCTTAATTATTCATGGCTATCTTATATATCTTTTAATATATTGCTGGAATATATCTATACTTATAATAAAGCTCAATGTGTGTGTGTGTGTGTGTTGGCGCTCTACAGACCAGACCATTCAACCTACAGCTACCAAATTTGGCACGTGTACACCTTGGAGGCCGGGAATGTGCACCTGGGGGTTATTTTTTCGAATTTTTAACTAGAATTTTATTTATTTAAAAATTAAGCGAAATTTTGACGTGTTTCTGCTATAACTGCCGAAAATATTACCGCACAAAAACATTTTTACATGAAGTTAAAGATAAAAAATTTATCTTTTAAATGATACTACTGTTTTATACTTAAAATTAAATTTCTATTTTTAATGAATTTTTTAATAAATATTTTAACTATGTTTTTCAATAATTTTTTTCATCAAAAATAAAAATGAGGATTAAGCACGTTTCGCATTCAGGAGAAAAAAAATAGCTTTTTTCAAAGTGTTGCCATCACATTGATTAAAGCTCTAACTGAAAATAAATTAAATCTTTTTGGAAATGAAATCTGCAAAAATATAATTTTCGTCACGTGTCTGTAGGAAATGAAACATATATGAAATATTATTTTTTCTAAAAAATAAATTCAAGAAAAATTCTTTTATGATCTTTTACACTCTCTATATTATTAATCCGATAAATCAGTTTTATTTTAAGGCAAGTTTTGTTTAATATAAACAGGATATCCATTCAAATCAGGGCCACACAGCTGAATTGTAAACGTTTAGTAAGTCACAGATCTGTTGCGACATAAATCGTAAATATTTTATTTAAAAATAGCAAACGATTATTTTAATAATTATAAATTTTATTTTGTAAATAGTTGTGAAATTCAGATTGGCAACAGTGATATTTTTGGAACTTTTAATTTGTTGTTTAAAAACGATGCTAGAATTTTGAATGAAAATAAGTTGATGTAAATTTGATAATATTACCTATAATGTAATAAGATTTAGTTTCATAATAAGTTTGTCTGCATTCTATTTTTTTTGACGCACGAACACAGCAGATTTACTAAAATGGTTTAAATAGAAAAATGATTATATTTTATGTAACTTAATTCAATAAATGCTCTAATAAATAACGAATTTTTGATTTTACATAAAGCTTCTGCTGCCGAAATCACGAATAACAAAATGTTCTGGAAACACTAATATTTTAAATAAAAAGAATTAATTTCCAATCAACTAAATCAATCACTTAAACTGACTTATTTATGAAAATATCACTATTCAAAAAAAAAAAAGGATAATTTTAGATTTTCCATCGATCGTTTCAAAAAAAAAAAAAAATACGCCAATCAGAGCGCAGGTTTCTCAAGATTAATTGGCCTAAGATTATGAAAATGTTGAGTTTTTCTAAATTTTTAACACTCAAAACTTCATAAATAAGTCTTAGTTGATTGCGAAAAATAGAAACATTCATTCATTTATTTAAAATTTGGTGTGTCCAGAATATTTTTCAGAATATGATACCTTACTGCATTAAATTTAGATTTCATAATTTTTGAAATATATTTATAGGCTGGAACAAAATATTATTATTGATTTCATTTCAATCCTTTTGAAAGCAAAACTAAAAACTGAATTTTATGCTAAATCTGAGAAATTTTTGTTGAATTATTCTTTGAGATATTACATAAATTATCAAAAATATTTTGTAGTTCACATAAGACTTAAATACCGAGATATTCTGTTTGCAATACTCATATTCAATAATAATAGTAATAAATAAATAGCAATAAAGATGATAAATAAAATAAAACGCTTGGTTTTATTAAAAAATATCTTTATATTAATTGCAATTTCATCATTTTCACTTTAAATTAAAGTTGACGTTTTACCGGAAATGACAACAAATTAGCAAAATATATAGAGTAAATTGACCGAAACGGTCTAAACAACAGTATAAGTTTGGTATGACTATCAAAATTTGAAGATTAAAATTGTTTTGTTTGAGAATCTATTAAGAGACCAGTTACTTAAAATGTTTAATTGAAAATTGTAGCGAGCGGTAATATTGGCGAACCGGCTGGTCGCCAAAGGCGGCTAGTTATACAATAAAATTAAAAATTTTAATAAGAATTTAAAAGCGTTTTTTTTTATTCTGTCCACTCTAATTATGACCCAACTGTTAGTTTTAAAATGTTAGGAATGGAAAAAATATAGAGACAAAATATTAAATAATGGATAAAGAAATTAAAATAAAGAAATACAATATGTTTAGGTTGTTATTAATAAATATAAAATTTAGAAATTATAATTTTTTGTACAGTCTAAATTATGTCTAGTAAATTTGGTGTCTAAAAATTATGTTTAGTAAATTATTTTCGCACAAAAAGATTTTAAGCAAAAATAATTTAGACTCACCCGCCTTCGCCAATCATCGAAATACCCGAGGAAAGACCGGGCCGTTGAAATGGTCAGTGTTTGAAGCAGTTTCACGTAATTTTGATTAGCTGGATAAATAAATAATATCGGGAATATAAATCACGAATACCGTTGATAAGTCAAAAATAATGAAATCAAAACTTTCATAACTCATTTAAATTGGTTCGGAAAAGAGTGAAATCTTTTGTTTAATATATTAATGATTTAAAAACATCTTTATAAACACCACTAAGTATACAAGAATTTTCATTTAGAAATAGTAAAATTTTCAACACAACATCTCCAATTGGCTCCAAAAAAAAGTATTTACCTCATTTTGAATTTTTTTCCCCACTTTAAAGTGCGAGTCTATCTCTAACTGCTTTGCAATTACCTACTGAGTAAAAATCAGTCTGGACATCCCATATATTATTATTTAGCAAAAATACAATTATAAATAAATGCATATTATGATTCGTTCCTGAAATATACATTAGATGCATGAGAGTAGAATATATTTTTTATAATAATGCGCATTTCCCTTAGCTTGGTTTAACCCGTTCTACGGCTGTGGGAAGTATGCTTCCCACCACATTTATCAATCTTTGTATGAAATTATGCATGTTGCATAAGTTCTGACAATTTTTTATACAAAGACAGAAACATAGATGCTTCAGTTCTTTATCTTACACAAAATGATGTGTCTTGATTTGTTACTTAATTAACCATATTAATTAATTAATCAAATTAAATTTATCTAATAAGCTCAATGAATCCCCTTTTCGTATTCTAATTTAAGCCTAAAAATATTTTATCATAATATCACTAGAAAAAAAATGGCCCTTTAAAGGGTTAAAGTGTCTTTTCAATTTGAAAAGAACATTCAGTTTCAAAAAAACATTTAGAATCTAAGATACCTCTAGGTATCTAAACTATCTTTTAGAAACATATTGAAAAAATAAGACCAAGTAATTCTTTTATTGTGGTGTAACAAAACAGCTTTTTGGATTGACCGCTTCCACATGTGTGATGTCCTACTCATCATACTATAAACTAAATGAATGCATTCTTAATCAATATATTATTTTATTCACTTACTTTCCTTACTTTTACTTTTTTACTTTCAAAACAAATATCGCCCCATATCATTCTGATCAAAGTTACATAATTTTGGGCCCTGTGTTTCATCATTTTAATTACTCTTTTCGCCAATTTTTTAAAACTTTCCAGCCACTGGGATATTTCGAGAATTAAACCACAAGGAATGGTCTTTCCGAAATTGTACCGTATACTAATATCCTAGAGAACACGTTGCATGGTATTGACATACAATGGTTATGAAATATTAACCTTTGGAATGTATTAAGCATTTTTAATCAATCTATCGTGTCAATCTTGGCGAGTTTTTGCCAGTTTATCCCTGACATGCAGTAAATAGTATCCGGAAATCAAAGTTCTGTTTTAGAAGTATTTTTCCCAGCCAATAGAGACAAAAAAATTTCACAAAACTTCACTTGTAGCCGCTGATTTCCATACCATATGTGATGTATTTAAGTCAATGCGTATTTAATGTTCATATTCACCAAAACGAAGTTTTGATTTGTTGAAGTCAGTACAGACCGAGAGATGATCATGTCCTTGTTGGTTCTGACTCAAAATTTGAAAAATTTCTGTACAAGAGGGACTGAATCTGTGTGCCGAATTTTATCTATCTAGCTCTCTTCGCTTTGTATTTATCGTGTTAACTTATGTTCATACAGCCGACAGACTGAGTAGAATCAGCTGAAAATTTGGTTGGAAATCTTCAAATGTGCTCTGTAACCCATTTACAAAATGTCATCCATCTAGCTCAAAACGTTGAGTTATTTTGGAAACGCTTAGATGCAAACAACAGATATGGCTCGAAAAGGAATTCCATCATAAAAATGTATGCGTATGGAATAAAATATCCTAGTATTAGATAAAGAAACTGCAATTGATAGAATAGTGGGCTGCAACTTTTGTTCATGCAATGAATTTTTTTCTTTGTATTCAAGATCAATTAAACTTAATTCATGGCATAATTAACCAGACTCTCTGAAATAAAGTTCTTATTCTTTTCTGCCGCATAAAACTGTGAACCTTGGACAAGACCACTAATACCTTGCAAGACATTACTGAACGATATTTACGAATACATTATATAACATTTTTACTGAATCTAACCCAAGAATGTCTTGACACATTTTTGTCGGCAGTTTGAAATCAAAATTCAGCACTAATTACAGTTACAGCGACAAAATAACATACATAATTTCATTGATTCAAAACATTATGTTTATGAATTATAGCGTGTACATGCATGTGAAAGTATACAAAGACAGATAACCAACAGTTTGACGAATTTCGACAAAATTTGATTACTATCTATATTTTATATGTTGAAATTGTATGCCAAGTTTTATCTATTCACCGCTTTGATTTTTGTTGTTAATGAATTCACTTGTATTCGAACAGCCAGAAAGACAGACTTCCTGTGAACGGATTATACTCAAAGTGTCTCAGAAATCTGAACATTTGATTTTAAATTCATAAACTAAATTTGAGTTGTCTAATTCAAAGAGTTTTTGACTTGTCGTTTGAGCAAACATATGTAATGCGTATTCCGAACTCCTCTAGTTAGCAAAATACAATTTTTTTTTATTTGATTCTAGTAATTTATTTTTTTTATTTCTAGTAGTTTTATTTCTTTATTTTTTTTCTAGTAAAATTTTTAAATTTTTTTCTACTTTTTAGTTTCTATTTATAATTATTAATTAAATATTATTAAATTTAGCGACCTGACTTTTAATTACGACAGCAGATGACGCCAGTCATATGGAATCAAAATTAAACGAATCCTTTAACTGATAATTAACTTCTGAAAATATTATTATAGTATATTGTCCACGAAAACACATTTTGCCTAAACGAATTTTAATTGTCAAGTCCTAAATATAAATTTTTAAATTTAAAAAAGTATAAAACTCAAAATTCTTTCAAAACGTATAATCGAATTTTTCGACAATAGCAGTGATTTCTTTCAACATTTATTAATAAATTAAATGGCAATATTATTACATATTGCTCAAGAAATATGCTTCATACGAAGAAGTGACTATCACAGGTTAATAAATGATTGCTCGATTTTGAAAAGCTCATTAGAATAAAAAGTAATATATACTTAGACATGGAATAGAAATGGCAATAGGACATCTATAACACTCTTGTAAATTTTGGTATTTGACTTTTATGAAATCCATTTAAACAAAAACAAATATTGAAATCACGAAGTTTATTTTCAATGTTGTTTCTGACATTGAGGAAGAATTCTTATATAGGGAGCAAATAATTTATTTTCCACCCTAAATAAATAGATGAGAAAATAAATAGCTCTGAATTGATAGAAGAACTATGTATTTCATATATGGTGTTTGAAATTGAGATTTATGATGACTGTTTCAATATTTACAGACGCAAATTAGTTTTCATCCTATGCTTTTGTTTCTCATACTTCTATTAAAAATCATTTCGTTATGTAATCAGATCCTCTGTGCTTTAAATACAAACTGTGTTATTTTCTTTGTAAATAAAAGTTTTGATCTTGCAATTTTGAAAATGTTGCTCTGAG
The DNA here is from genome assembly GCA_026543865.1 of Argiope aurantia. NCBI lineage: Eukaryota > Metazoa > Arthropoda > Arachnida > Araneae > Araneidae > Argiope > Argiope aurantia. Next base: position 10,498 of record JAPMOR010066944.1, on the reverse strand, counting down.
ATATTATTCTATAAACATATTTAGAAAAAAAAATATTAAATTTCAAAATTTCTTGTTCAAAATTAATTTACTTTTAATGCATTTTATTCTCCCTCATTTTTTTTTTCTAAAAACATTATTTACGATTCAAAATAATGCTCAGTAAATATTTTTTTAATAATTTCCTCACGATCTTTCAGTATATCTAATTAACATTGTTTCATTATTTCAAATATACATTTTATATACAGAACCATAGAATTTCATCGATTTTATTAAAAGAAGAATCAAGTCATGCGACAAAATACAAACCTCCAAATTTGAGAAATAACAATCATCCAAATTTATGAAATTTCTAATGGAATTCGTAAAGAATAGAAAAAAATTTAAGCGGCATGATTTCTATCTGAATATAATTCTGTCAAATTTATCTGAATGTAAAATGATTTTACATTATTTTTTATTGAATATTTTCGATTTATTCACCTAATTCGTTAGAAGTTAGAAATAATATTTATTGCTATTACGTTTTATCTCCACAAGATGTCTTCTATCAACATTTTTCCTTTGATAGATTTGATGAAAAATGCCCTATAGACAGAGAGACATTTGAAAAAATTAACTCATTTTAAATGAGTATTAAGGTATCTAGAGGTCAAATTTTATTTTATTTATTTATAATTATTATTTTAATTATCAAACGTATTCGCTTTTTTTTTTCTGTATACTAGAAAACAGAAAAGTATAATTGACAATTGAGTTAGACTTAATAAAATTTATTTGGTATCATCCTTAATATCAATAATGTTTTGAATTTTCAATAGTTCTTTTTTATGCAATTAGTCTCAAAGCAGGGAAAAGAGTTTTATAGATAGCTTGAAGGATTACTGGATCAATAGCACCATGCCTTGTCGGCAAACTTGGTAACTATTTGGTGACCGAAATTGCAGGTTCTCGAATAGGCTTGAATCTTGACGATATTTCTATGAGGAGTTAAGATGCGTAACTTTCTAGAGAATTCAATATCTCGCCCTTGAGGCTATAAAACCCCAAGAGCTATTAGTAAAAAATAATTATATCTGTGGAGAATCAATAAATCAAACAATACTATGATCTCTGACTGCTTTTCGTTTCTGATGCTGTTTGGTAATGATTTGCTACTTCTGTGTTATTAATTTCTGTAAGTCCTGATATTATGTGTGGGTACTCTTCGGTTGTATTTTGCTTCTTGTTGTTTCATAATTTCGTGTGAAATGAGATATCGAGCTTCTTGGAATTTTCAGTTTTACACTAATTGGAAGGACAAAAACAATGAACAACATCAATCCTAACAGCGTGAATTACCTCACAGGCGAGCACCATAAAAATGAGGATGAGAAGCTTCCGGTACCTTAGTTGTTTCTCGCCGCTCTGGTGAGTACAGAAAGAGGCGGCGGTGATTATTTCCTATCGATGGCAGAACGTACTACCCTAGAGAAGGATTGGACCATGACCAGTATTGGCCCTAAGGACTCAACCACAGTTCCCACCAGGGTTGTTGTAGCGGTGGTCCAGTCATCCAGTTTTATCCTTGGGGCTACAAGCTGCTCAGAGTAGTTAATTAGTGATAACAACATTAACCCTTAACTGGGGAGGTGAAATTTTAGGACTTAACTGGGGAGGGGCGGTCTACGAGACCGCATTTCATTTACACTCAAATTAAATTTTCTAATGAATGTCTTAGTATGAAAAACTGCCAATATATTTTGCAGATATATTTCTTCATATATAGATATGTTTTAGAAATTTTTCAAAATATATTATCATTGAAAAAAGTAAATGCGTTGGAACATACATTTTCTTCCTAAATTACATGTTACAATAAATAATAATCTTGAAAAAGCATATTACTTTTTACTTTATAAATCAAATTTATTTTTACATTATATAAAGGTATATAGAAGACAATATAATGTAAAATTCAATAATTATATGAAAATTTAAAAAAATGACAATGGGTAAATTTGATCCTTTTTTTTATCGGCTTATGTGACTTTCATAGCACGGTTTTCTAGGGCATTTTAAACATACAGGTTAAGAACTAGGATAAAAATTCACCTATAACTTCTGTACATATATCTCTTGGTATATTAATATATTTTATAAATTTTTCAAAATACATTATCACTAGAAAAATTAATTATGTTTGAACTGATCAAAATCAGTTGAATGCGAACTTCATCGAAAAACTCTTCAGTGCAATTATCCCTATCACTGAAATCTTTTTCTGCTTCATTTAAAAGTGTCTGGTGCACTGCTTCATAATAGGATCAGTAAACTGGAGGATATTTTGGGGCCCAAGTTTTAGCGCCATCTGCTAAGCCTTGTTTATCACTGGAAAACTAACAGGGAGGTGCGGTCTTATAGACCACTCACGAAGAAATAACTGAATTATTTAAAAAAGCATCTGCTGAAATCGCTTGAAAAAGTGCACGTGTATTGAAGGTCCCAAAATAGGAAGCTACATGATTAATCCATTCAAATGAACTAAAAATAGAATAGGGGTGACAGAAAATCCATCGCTAGCGGTCTCACAGACCGCACGTCTCCAGTTAAGGGTTAACTAATTTATTCATAAGAATATACCAACTTTGCCACTACTCAAAACAAATACTTTCGATTTATATTGTAAAAATAAATCCACTGACTAAAGTTAATTTGCAATAACTTCAATATAAAAAGGAAACAAATTTGATAAAATAGAAAAAAGAATTTAAAGAAAAGTAAATAATGTGAAATATACATCGTTCTAATTTATCACATGCATTATCTTATAAAAACTGAAAGATCAAATACATATTAATAGCAAAGCCACAAGATAGGATTAGTAAAACTAATTTGTTTTGAAAAGTTAATGTTTTTTTGTTATTATTCATTCACCTCAAAATTCATTTGTTTTTAAAAATGAATGCAAATACCATTCATCTGTTCCATTATAACGATTTCAGTAAGTCCAGCTTGTAACAACAAGAATACAAAAACCAAAGCAATACGGAAAAAAAAATTAAGAAAGAAACAAAAAATAAATTATATGAAATGCTAATTATTTTCATTTGTCATACACTTCAAACTTGAGAAAGAAGTGAAACATCAAGTAAAGCCGACAAAAAATATTAACTATTACTAACACTCGCGCTAAAATAAATAACGTTTTTTCTTTCATTAAGAAACACAATATTCTCCAAATATAATATTCTCAAAAAAAAAAAAAAAAACGAATTAAACCAGATTAAATGCAAAGAGATAAAAAAGTAAAGAAAAATATTTTGGAAAAAAATATGAAATATGTATCCCTCTCTTTTACCAAATAACATTATTTCGTTAGACGTGGAACACCAGAATGCATAATCGCATACCCAGAGGATAAAAATCATATTCGTATCATAATTATATCCAAGGATGGCATGGACGTCACCTTCATCAAAATATCCTTCATTTAATATTTTTCTCCCTTTGAATATGTAACTCTATCGTTCATATCTCCCGGCAATTTTTCCTACATACTTTGCCTTAAAAAATGAATAAATGGTATATTATTATTACGAAAAAACAATTTTTTTGGAGGAAAGATTATTTTCCATATTCTTATGTATTTAGCCTGTGGTAAAAAGTTAATAGATTCTGAGCAGTAATCTGCTGTCCTATTATACTAATAATTATTTTGTTGATCTTTTGTTAAGAAGTCTTTTATTGAGCTTTTCGATGTGAAAATATTTTTTGTTCTCTGAAAATTGCTTTAGTGGATGGAAAAATAGATAATTTGGTCAAGAAGATTGAGTCTTAATGAAAATTATTTAGTATTAAGAATACATTATCCAAAAGAATTACGAAAGATTGTCATCCAAAATAATTAAGTTTAACTTAAATAAACGATGATCAATACAAAGTTTACCTACTTGGATATGATTAAAGAGATGAATTTTGACAATAGTGAATATTTATGATGAAAGGGATGAATTTAGTAATTACCATTCTAATTTAAACTTTAAAGTTTGCAAACCTTTAATTTTCTCTCAATCCAACAGGATTCAAAAAATTGTAATAGCATAATTTCTCATTTTAAATCAACAACGACTTCATCAAAAACTTAATTTTTTATGATTTTCCCAAAAACTACTACAATATAGTTTTAATAAACTACTACAATATAGTTTTAATAACAGAAGATTTATCTAATTTCTAACCTATATTCTAATATTTTCGAAGCTAAAAGTATACTTCCTAGTTTTTCTTTTTATTTTAAATCAATAGATGGCGCTGAGATTGCTGAATTTATTTTATTTGATGATGAGGCCTCTTGGCGAAGCGTTGTTGGCGTTTTCAACTTTGAGCGTTGGAAAAGTTGAAGTTAATTTGATATAATTGTCCGCAATGATAAATTTAATTTTCTTTATAAAATCCTTTTGGACTGTTATTAATTTCAATTGGTATGTTCTTTGTTTTTATATTTTATTGCTGCTATTTCATTTTATAGTTTAATATTCGTCATGTAGTGATACTTAAATCTAAATTTTGGTATATTTTTTTTTCTTATGATTGTTATTGTGCCATTTATTGTCATTGTTTTATTAGTTTTAATTCTTGTCTTCAGAAACCTCAATTTCTTGGAATTTTCAAGTCACGAGGAGTCAACACTTGGTCGAAATTCAGACCCCTCACAGAAAAATTCACTGGTTTGAATCCGCGCTTAAGGATGGCCCCTGATAAAGTCTTCAGACCGGATTCTTCTTTTCCTTCGTTTTAATTCCATTTAATTCATTTTGCTTGAACTGGAGGATAGAGACATGACATATTCCATGATCTCAACATGCATTTGTCGATAAACCTAATTCTGTTTCAAAACTCAAAGCCCCAAAATGAGAATATTCTTTGCTTATATATCCACAATCTAAATATTGCATTCTTTTCGCACCAATTCTAATTGAAAGATTTTACAATAGGTGCGGATGAGTTGAAGTTTTCTGCAGAACTTTCTAAAAAAATGAAGATTTAAAAAATTATATTGGACAAATTAACCTCTCATAAAGATACACAACTGTGGGCTAAAAGTTTTTTCGATAACTGCAATTCCATAGAAATTCAGATCTAAAAATAATTTTCAATGTTTAAATTCTAACTACTTATAACATAATTTATATAGTTACTTTTCAGAAATAAATAAATAAAATTTCTATGATTACTTCTTTTGTTTATTTTGAATTTGTTGTATACATGTCGGTTAAATTTTAATATCTTGAATAAAAGCAATAAAATGCATATGCAACTGTAGAAATATGTATTGCAAACATTATGCAAATACATTACCAAAATTCTAGAATTTGTACGCTCTATAGTTCTTTTGAATATTTTTACTATAATCTTTGTCTTGGAAGCAAAAGTGTCAGTGAGTTTGTTTTGTCTTCATTAAAACTTTTTTAAAAGTCAAATTATTTTCGAATATTTTATTTTTTTCAAGACAACACTATAACAAATCAATTCAAATGATTATTATGAAACTGATTTTTAAAATGGTCAACTAATTTACTCACCAAATGTCAGCTACCTTACCAAAGTATAGAATAAACTTCTGCTTTGAATTATGTTTTATAATATTTAAAAAAAATTCTATATAATTTTGAATATTTTGTGCAATCTGAATAAGTTTCATTATTTAAATTCACTTTTATCTTAGCCTCGATGATCCGGAAATTTTGTCAGACTGGCAGTCGTTTAGTTTAATTTTTGCCACGTAAATAAAATATATGCATTAAAAGTAGATTATCGCTATAGCCGTATTACTATTACAATTATGTTAAAAGTTAAGATATATATTGGCTTTTAATTTCAATTAATAGCAGTAAATAAAATATTCACATGTGCAACAGATAAAAGTCATGATTTAAAAAATAATTAATAAAAGCAGACGATATTATTTCTCAACATAATTAAAGTTCAACTGAAAAATTCTTAATATTTATCATAAAACGTTATTTCTCGCATCTAATTGAAAGGAAAATTAAAGATATTTAATTTCTTCAAATATTTTTATTATGCAGACGATAAATGTTTTAGATATTTCGCTACAAGTGATATTGTATTACTAACTTGATCCTGTATATACTCTGGTGTGCAAAACTTAAGCAACAATGCAAATTTTAAGCAGATAGCCATGAAATTTCAGAAAAGGAGTTCTTGCGATCAGTACAATGAACACGTAATTCAAGAGAAAGGTCATGCGTATGCAAATATCAGGAACAAAACGTCACAGGTGACGTGAGCGTACGCAAAACACGTGCGGAAGGCGCGCGCAGCTCAACACTACAATAAAAGGAAGGACGGAGACGCAATTAAAGACATTCGCTGCAAGTGCACTTGAGTTAATTCGTGAAATATGGCTAGCAGAAATCACCTGGACCATTTCACACGTGGAAGAATGATCGGAAAGCTGGAGGAGGGGCGTAGTGTGACCAGTGTAGCTGAAGAGTTCTGAATCAACAAAAGTGTCGTTTCGCGCTTGGAAAGCCTTCCAAACCACAGATACAGCTGTCAGAAAGGTTGGTAGTAGCCGTCCAAGGAAAACAACTGCAGTGGATGACCGACATATCGTCCTGCAGGCGAAAAGAACCCGAAACCAGTCAGCAAGCTCCATTGTTTAGCAACTGTGTGCAGCAACGAGGCGACAAGTGTCGCGTTTTACTGTGTCCAGACGCCTTCACAAAGGTGGCCTATTCGCCCGCCGTCCTGAACGCTGCATCCCTTTGACAGTTTCCCACCGGTGGCACCATTTAGAGTGGTGCAGGGAGCACAAAAACTCGACATCTCATCAACGGTGTCGTGTCCTCTTTACAGATGCGAGTCGTTTTAGTGCCACAAGCGATTCCCAACGCCAGTTGATTTGGAGAGAGGTCGGGACACGGTTTCATCCCAGTAACATCACGGAAAGAGACCGTTTCGGTGGTCCTGGAGTTGTCGTCTGGGGAGGCATTACGATGAACGGGCGGACTGAGCTTCACGTTTTCGACAGTGGTTCTGTAACTGGAGATCTTTATTGTCAGGAAGTGATCCTTCCCCATGTGCGTCTGTTCCGAGGTGCCATTGAATCAGACTACATTTTTATGAATGACAATGCACGGCCACACAGGACTCATGCTGTTGAGGAGTTCCTGGATAGTGAAGATATCACTCGAATGGATTGGTAGGCGTGCTCCCCTGATTTAAATCCGATAGAACATGTGTGGGATGCTTTGGGGAGACGCCTTGCGGCACGATTCCATCCTCCTGGGAACACCCGACAACTTAAATAGATGCTGATGGAGGAATGGACACTCTTACCTCAAGAACTGTTGGACAATCTGGTGCTGAGTATAGGGAGACGGTGCGGAGCAACCATTGCAGTAAGGAGAGGGCATATCCCATACTAAGGAACATCTGCTTGCTGTTCTTCCTCTTGGACAGACAATCATGTGTAATGATACTATGGGTTCAATAAAGCCTTTTTTTTATTCCATACTGTATGCATTGTATTCATTTCTGCGCAACTATGTTTTCGTCATTCTTTCAGAACAAAATGCTGTATCTCATTTCTGAATTTCATGTCTCTCAGATGATTTCTCGTGAAGTTATGGCAAAAAACATACATGTTGCTTAAGTTTTGCACACCAGTGTATAAAGATGTTTCAATCAATGTAAAGTTTTTTAATAATTATATCAGACTTTTTTTTAAATAATTAAAGGGTTATTTAAAGTTTTTCCAAGAGGTTACGGAAAGCATAAACTTGTGAATGTAAGAAAATATACATCGCGCTTGATAGGAAAGACATATTTACTGGAAGTATGTTTATAATTTTCTCCCTCATTAATTTTAAAGAGCGAATTCCATCTTCCACTGTATATCAAATTTCAGAGCTTAAATTTAAAAATATGTATTTACTTGATTCATAATTTATTCATTCTAAATTAATTTAAAATAATTTTAGGATTATTGAAAACTTTCAAGCTTAAAAGTGTTTAAAGGAGTGATAAATACTATTTAATATTATTTTGTAGATGAAGTAAATTTAAACAATCCTCGATTTAATTTTTTTCTCTTTTTTTCCCATCAGCTTTTGCGCTAGTATTTCTTCAAGAAAAATTATAATCGCAATTCCCCACTGTAATTATTAAACAAAATTGAACATGTTTATTGTTTACCTCCTTCTTACAGCTTTATGTTATACGTTAAGAATAACCATTCATTTGGTATACTAAATAAGAAACTAAATACGATTGTAATTAAAATAATCAATAAAATCAAGGAAAATTCATACCACATAACAGATATAATATATTTTATGAAGGTCTAAAATATGTATTGTGTTAACTTGTCTACGCTTATTTTATTACAATGTTAAATTGTGGGGGTTTGAATTTAGTATATGATCTTTAAACCAAATTTGCAGATTACTGACAAATTTAAGGTGAAATTTGTTCAGAGGAAGTCCATTAGTCTTTCTGTTCGAATATATGTTAACACGATAATTGTAATATGAAGCGGGATACATGGATGAAATTCGGTACGCAGATTTAACATTTACAGTGTAGAGGCCGTTCAGATTTTTAGTGAAATCCAACTAGGAGTGGATCACCCATCAGTCCATACTTTCAGAAACATGTAAACGTGATAATTAAAAAAAATACAATGGCTAAATATATGAAATTTGGTACATGATTTTGTGATAACAAATGGAGTATTGTGTCAAATTTTAATTTTTATCGGTTGAGAAATACGTGTCAGAAAACAAATTTAATTTCCAGACACTATTAATGCATGGCAGGATTTAATAGAGTAGTTAAATATCTCGCCAATTACCATACGATAGATTCAGTAAAAACGCTAAATTCCAGCCAAAAGCTATTATATCATAACTATTGTACACTAATCTCGTGTGAGACGTTCTGTGGCATGACAAGTTTATTAGAGAATTTGTGAGAAAGTTTTTGAGAGGCTACTCCTGATGGTTTAATTTTAAATACGATTTGGATTCGAAATACCAGTTTTTACAAAAATTTCTTATTTTTTTCTCTTATATAGAAAGAGAGTATTCAAATTCAAGTATCCTCCGAGACCATCTGAAATATCCGAGAGGATACGCTTATCAAAGCTTAAGAGATGCCTACTTTAAAGAGTTTTAAATGTTTTGCATACCATTTTAAGAATGACAGAGTTTACAAGTCATATCTATTCAGATAAAACTGGTTTGGAAAAAAATTAAAAAAGACGCATTATTGAATGATCTCAACCACATGTGAAATATTTTATATTTTGATGCAATGAAGATAATAATGATCCGTGCAGTAGAAGCAAGAGGACTCATGTTTTCGGGGACATTTCTTTAATGACCACATTTCACAAAAACAAACATAAAAAACGAAGACAAAACATTCACGTGTGTACCTCAAGAGAACTGCATTTCATCTCATTATTTACAATCGCTATGCATTATGGGATGTTTACCTAATCAGTCATCGCCTTCTATTATCCAAAACAGAAGATAGAGTAATGCAACTGCTACAATATTATTAAACGGATAAGAGAAGAACAGAATGAAGAAAAATGGCAAACTAAAGGTGCTTCACTATTTTTCACATTAGACAAACTTTGAGTCCAGGAAATGCAATCAAAACTAAAGGTTGGAAAGCTTAAAATTCAAATAAAAGTAAGACTCCAGACTCTTTCTAATACACCGTAATCTCCGGTGATTTTTCAACCATTACAGCCATTTCCAAAAGACAAAAATAACTTTTGAATCGAAAAACCCTATAAATGATTTCTTAAGTAAGCCTTAACTTTTCAGTCATTAGTATGATAACTCAATGTTCCCTGTTCATAACCGACATCATCATTCAGCCCGAAGCTAAATGTTATGACCGTGAAAAATAATAAGTTTTATCCAAAAAAAAAACTACTGAGCTTTGGAAAGTAAGATGTCATTACTTTCATTTGTAACTGATTTTTGAAGAAAAGAAGACAATCAAGAAATGTGCCTTAAAGTAAATGTAGAGGAACCCATTATTTAAAAATAAAAGCAACAACTGAAAGAGAATTTGGCGGGTGTGACATTTTTAGCTGCTCTGAAATACAATTTGTATTTAATACAGCGGATTTTCAGTTATGTGTTAGTGTTAATAAGAAAAGAAAAATAATTTTGTGGACAAAGAAAATGAAGCATATTCTGATAGTTTCTGCTTCTCTCTTATCATCATTATATATATAACTAGAAGACTTGGTGGGTTGTTATCTTCTTACAATATCTCAGATATAATTGACAATGATTGCTTATGGAAAGTTACTGTAAGAAACATGGAAAAAATGGCAAAGTGCTGAAGAAATGAAAAAAAAAATACTTGATGTAAATATCTAATAATAAACAAAATTGTGCTTCCTTTTGGATGTATCTTCTCTAACCACATTTCTCACGAGTGCTCAGGTCAAAACAATAGCTATTTACTAACAGAAAAAAAA
>JAPMOR010066943.1:3363-25778 GCA_026543865.1 Argiope aurantia | reverse complement strand
TCTCGGTGGATGAATGTGTATATACATTTGTGTATATGTGTACGAATATGCGTGTCACTTGCTATTATAATCGGAATTATCTGTTTCCTAACGTTTTATATGTTGGAATTATCTGTTTCCTAAAGTTTTATATGTTGGAATTATCTGTTTCCTAACGTTTTATATGTTGGAGATATCTGCAGTATGGGCTATTTGAAAGATTCTTGTTTCAAAGTATGGCTGACAATTCTTATTTAATATGAGGTCGAAGGTCCTTCGGAGCAAGTAAAATATTCGGAAGAAGAGGTAGACTCTATTTCATATGGTATCGGTTCTGTTTCTAGATCAGAAGTTGCTTTGTATGTTGTTACTAATTCGTACCATGGTTGAATTGGTGGTTGAGGTACTGGGAAATAGTAAAGATCCTCTCCAACATACGTGTTAGAGCAGAAGTCATCTGTTTTGGTGCAGCAGCAAATCTGCCGAAAAATCTTCTAAGTTTTTTCAAAAATAGTTTACGATTTTAAAAGAGTTTAATAAAGTTCAAAGTATAATATACTTAGCCAAAATAATCATACGGAATGATAGTTATGTTATGCTTTCTTTCAAATTTAAAAATTAAATTTAGAAGCACATGAGGCCATTCACCAAAACCATTGCGAAATAAAAATACGCTCTATTCTGTCTTTCAAATAATAATGTTAATATTAAGTTATGCCGAATTGTATTCAGTGCATAATATTGGATATATGAACCAACGATGAGCTTAAGCATTTTTTATCATTTAATTTACAACAAATTTAAAGCATTGTTACGGGAAATTATGGATAAAACATCAATAAACAACTATATATTTAATTGTTACAGTACGTCTAAAAATAATCGTTATTAAGACTTATTTCAACATATCCTTATGAAAAAAAATTCATTAAAGCGACTTTGTAAATATAATTGAACTAATTAAATTAGAAACCCGGCATTATCTGAAATTGATTATTTTATTATTACTACTTCATTGCTCATAATGTAAATTTTATGTTTAATTATTATGGAGTGTCCAAAAATAATCGCTATCAAGCCTTATATCAACATACTTAGAAAAAAAAATATTCATTAAAGTAATGAATACTTTTTTTTTTCTTTCTTCATAATAAAAATTGTTATTTCGTAGAAAATTAAATTCTAAACAAAATAAATCAAAAACATTTTACTTTTTTTACATCATTTTATATTCAATTATTACAAGAAAAGGATATAATGATGAAATGTATATGCACTGTTAGTATATTTTAAATTGAGCTGTTACCTCGTGCATCAGGTGCTGATTGGCGGCAAAATCAGCAAACTCCTCCTGGACGACCTCTTCTTTCTTCTGGCGTCGAAGGCGTCGACGTAGGTTCCACCTGCAAAACGCTAAAGCCGTCCAAAGACATGGTTAGGACATATTAAGAGATGATGACAGAATTTACCGACGTTTTTAAAGTGTAATTTTAATTTTGCACATATACCACTATATAGCCATGTATTTCAATAGGTTATTAACAAACACAGAATTGTGTTCAAGACAGATTTCTCAATCAAGACATTAAAATTCGTTATAAGTATTAATATAAAATACCATTCGACCACGAGAGAAGCTATTGAATAAACTGTCTCATGACAACATTAATCCACCCGTGAATCCCTCGAAATCCGTAGCTTTAATTTCCAACCCTGAGTATTTTAAATTTCTTTTTTTCTGAATCAATAATATTCTTTTATTCATAAATTGCAAAGTAAATCCCATCACTTAAAATAATTCCTTTTTTTCACTTTGTTCTATTAACTTTGCATCTACTTACTGTTTTAATGAGTATTTTTTTTTGTATTTTAAGTCCCCCAGGGACTTATTTTCTTTAGGTGGGTACGAGTGTCCCAATCCCGAGGTTCCCAGGTATCTTTTGATCTTTTTCTCTCCCCTTTCCCTTTATCTCTTTCTAAGTTCCTCTGCCTCTTCTCTTTTCCTGCCATCCTTTGTTGGGCGGTGCCGTCAGTCCTGAACTTTTGTCCTTTTTTGCATGGGTCTTTTTTTTCTCAAACCGATTCCGATAAGTCGATTAACATTGCAGAAACTGAGACAACGAAATTTCTTCAAAAGTTCTTAGTTATACATGGTAAACACAACAAACAAAAACATGACGCCTTTTTTGATATAAAAGTATATTCAAAGTATTGCTGGGAACGTCACATCTGTAAAGAAGCGTAGATCTGGAGATTTGTTAATAGAATCTGCGACGCCGAAACAGCCAGAGCAACGTCTAGCGATAAAGAATTGCGGTGATGCCCCAATAGAAGTATCTGGTCATAAAACTCTGAATTATATCAGAGGTGTCATATCTAGTATGGATCTTATAATGGTGAATGATGAAGAATTTGTTTCTGAACTGCAGTCATTTAGGGAAACAAGTGCACGTCGTATAACGTTAAAAAGAGATGGTAAAATAATTCCAACCAAGCTTGTTATTTTAACATTTGCTACTCATGTGCTTCCCAGAAAGATAACAGCTGGATTTATAAGTGCGATGTACATCCTTTTGAACCAAACCCGGTGCGTTGTTTTAAATGTCAAAGGTTTGGACTAGTTGCCGTGCTTCTCCCTGTCGATGTCCACAATGTTGTGAAATTGGCAATGACGACATTCCTTGCACAAAGCCCAAAAAATGTGTTAATGGCAACGGTAGTCATCCCACTTATTCTAAATCCTGTCCCAAGTGGAAGATTTTAAAGGAAATCCAGACCGTTAAAATATCTAGAAACGTCTCTTTTGCAGAAGCTAGGCAAATAGTTGAGAATCAAACTCCAAAGGAAAATCTCCCGTACAGTACAGCATTGTTCAAGCATGTAAACTGAACCGATACAAATTCAAGAAAAAAGTAGCCCGTTGCTAACAATCTCGAAGCATTTTCCTTCTCCATCTAACAAGGAGTTTATTACTATCAAACTGAAAGATTGGCTTGAAATAGTAACATCTATTAAGTCTTCCATAAACAAAGAAAAAAACATTACTAAAATTCAAAAACAGGTTCACAAAATAAAAAGAAAAAAAGGAACCCTTCCATTCAAAACCAAAATGAATAGAAAGACAAGATATAGACGAAATAATAAAGATGTTGAGTTGGAAATTCATCCATCCGATGAATCTCTCAGTGAAATGGAACTAAATGATGAAGCTGGAGTAGGCACAGCCAAGCCAAAAGTTTTCAAATCTAAATTCTTCAGGAAACCAAAATGATAAATATTAAAATAGTCTCTTGGAATTGCCACGGATATCAAGATCATAAAGTGGATATCAAATCTGTCATTAACAAGTATTAACCTGTTTTCTTGGGGATACAAGAAACATATTTGACTCAACGTGTCTCTCCCAATCTTAAAAACTATGTTCTTCAAAGAAAAGATAATTTGCTAAGTAATGAAGTTGTTTTAGATACAAATTTACAGGCAATTGCTGTCCAAATTCAGTTGAAAGTACTGACAACAATTTGCTCTTCATATCTGCCCCCAAATAAACATATTGAACAACGACATTTGGATCAATTAATAGAACAGCTGCCAGAACCTTTTTTCTCAGAGGTGATTTAAACGGACATAATCATATCTGGAATAATGATGGTATCAACACTAGAGGAAGGCAAATAGAAAAACTGATTGATGATCATTTTCTCTGTAAACTTAATGACAATAATCCCACTCAATTTCATCAAGCTAGCAAAACATTCCACACGATTGATCTTGCACTTTGTTCTCCTTCCCTTGCACCCTACTGTTGATTCAAATTTATACAACAGTGATCACTTACCTATTGTATTGACGTACATTCACAATGATTTTTTATTTCCTAAAAGACCTGTGAGATATAATATTAATAAAGATAATTGGCCATTGTTGAACTCAAATTGTCCCCTCAGGGGATCACCTTCTGCAGGTGAGTACGGGTGTCCCAATCCCGAGGTACCCAGGGATCTTTACTCTTTCTTTTCTCTTCCTACTCTAGCTTCCTCTTCTTTTCCCTCTTCTCTCTTTAAATACCCCCCTTCCCTTTCTGTTTTTTTCATTCTTCCATCTCTCGACGGTAAGCGAGGGAGCTCTCCATGAGAAGCTGTCACCGCTCTGTTTGCTTCTTGCTTCTCATGGACAGTCAAAACCCCCACGTTTTTGCCGTGCGTGGAGACCCTTTAGACGGGTGGTACATTTCGGTCCCTGATGTATCAATCGGCCAGTATCCCAGACATCTAACTGGGCTGCTCAAGGGGATCAAACGAAGGGGTCACTTCTTGGGCTTGGCGTTAAGGGTGGTTACTATCCCCGGGGGTGACTCTCAGCGTATAGGTTCTGACTAGCATCATGGCAAGTGCCGAGGTTGGCAATCACCAAAGCCGGTAACTACCATCCGTTGTAGTGCTCCGTGGTGGAGCCTGAAGTCGGAGCCGTCGGAGCCTGAATCTTCTCAAATGTCGCATGGCTCTTAATATTAATATTAATTGTAATGTTTATTTTAAATTTTTTGTTATTGCATCTGAACAAGGTTCATAGAAAAAGGTATCGCCAGTGTTGATACATAAAGCAATTATTGGAATTGTAGGTGAAGTAAAAACTATCAAAAAATTAAACAATGGGAATCTGTTAATTGAAATAAAAAACAAACAACAATCTGAAAACATACTGAAATTGAAACAAATTGGAGAAATACCCGTGACTGTTACTGCACACCGTTCACTTAATCAAACCAAGGGAGTAATCTCGGAGAAACAATTCCAGAGAGACCTTGAAGCAGACATTTTGGAAAACTTAAGAGAACAGAAAGTAATTGACACAAGAATAAGTAAAGAATAAGTATCAAGAAAAATAACCAAAAAAATTCCTACCAAACATCTGATTTTAACTTTCAACACACCAGTCTTACCAAAATCTGTGCAAATAGCCTACATAATCTGTCCAGTTAAGCCATATATTCCAAATCCCCTCCGTTGCTTCAAATGCCAGAAATTCGGACACACTATAACAGCTTGCAAAGGGACGAGAGAAATTTGTGCCCTATGCTCTCTCCCAGATCATAAAAGTGATAACTGCTCTGCTCCAACGCCGAAATGCTCAAACTGCAACGGCGAACATCCATCTTATTTCAGATCATGTCCAAAATTTAAAATAGAAAAAGAAATACAAACAATAAGAATTACAAAAAACATATCTTTTCCGGAAGCTAGAAAAATTGTAATGGACAGAATGCCCAAAACCAGGTGTCTCTTTCTCGGAAGCCTTAACAACCAATATTATACCTTCAGCACAAATAAATCAGCAAAATCCTCAAACTAATGCAACTGCTATAGACACTCCCCTAGTGAACATAACCAAAACCGCTAATAACGATATGGTAACCATAAAACGAAGTGACTGGGTAGCTCTTCTCGAAATAAAAAAAGCATTTGAGAAAGCTTCATCATCTGCTCCCACTTGTCAGACCATTTCAAACCAGCCTGTTACGCCAATAGATCAACGACCTTCTACCTCTATCTCAGTTAGCAATAATGACACTCAAAATACTGCAATAGTACCTCCTGAAACAACTTCATCAAATATGGAAATAACGCCACTACAATTTATATCTATTCAGAAATCATCTTCATTCCCGGAGAATGATTCAACTGTGAAATCTCGTGTCAAAAACACTCGTGATTCTAGAAAGTATGAGAAAGATAGTGATCTGGCTCCAAAACGTAAAGAAAAACACTCAGCTAAACGTGCACGAGCACTTGCCGCAAAGAAAGGACAAGATATTTCTAGCCCTTCTCGAAGCGGTTCCCTGACAAAAGAAGATTTAAAAAAAATTCCTCTTGATAAAGCAGACGGAAAAACTAACAATGTCAAAGATGATACTGATGTCCTACTTAAAGTCCATCCATCTGATGATGATATGTCCATTATCGGCGCTGAAGATAAATCTTTATCTCCCTAGAGTTTTTTTCCCTTTTGGCAGTTTTCCTTTTTTTTCCTTCAGTGCTTGTCTTTATGGCCACTCTTATTTCCTGAAACTGTCGTGGTTTCCTAAATAAGTCATCAGAACTTAAAGATGTCATCAAAAAAATAATCCCGCCTGTATTGCTTTCCAAGAAACATACCTCAAGACGGATAAATACTATATCCGATATTATAAAATGTTCTCCAAACACGATATTCATAATCGAGCTTCAGGTGGCGTCGCTCTCCTTGCAGCTGACCACGTTCCTCCAATGCCTATTAACCTGAATACAAATCTGCAAGCTGTTGCTATTCAAATCCAGATGCATTTTTTGATTACTGTCTGCAGCCTTTATTTATCTCCAAATGAACGTGTTATTCAATCTGAACTCAATAATCTTATTTCACAGCTTCCGTCATCATTCATAATTTTGGGCGATCTCAATGGCCATAGTCCTTTTTGGGGTAGTCCCGATTCCAATACCCCTGGTTTGCAAATCGAGTCACTCCTTACAGACCACAATTTATGCCTATTAAATTCAGATGAAAAGACTCATTTTCATCTCCCTACAAGAACTTTTCATTCAGTTGATTTAGCAGTTTGTTCTCCATCTCTTTTACCATTCTTTAATTTAACAGTTGATAATGACTTGTATAATAGTGACCATTTCCCTCTGAGCGCCTCAGACAATAGATGCAACTCGAACAATCACACCCATCTATCCAAATACATCCTAAATGCAGCAAATTGGCAAAAATTCACCATTTTAGCTAATATACAACCCGATATAATCCAATCCTCCACCATATATGATGCACTAAATTACATAGTTGATGTTATGATTGAGGCAGCAAATATTTCAATCCCCAAATCATCCGGTAAACGAAAAAAGCAAAACAAACCTTGGTGGGACGACGAATGCAAACAAGCATACAAAGGACAACGGAAAGCATGGGGCATCTTCCGAAGATATCAAACAGCGTCGAACTTTATTTATTTTAAAAAGACTAGAGCAGTTTCGACGAGAATACAAAGTCGAAAACGCTTTCATGGCAAAAATTTGTATCCAGTATCATCTCTAAGATTTCAAGCCATGAACTATGGAAAAAGGTAAAGAGGGCATTGGGTATTTCTACATCAAGTTATTACACTTCTGTTTTAATTCATAATGGAGTAACGTTATCATCCACTAAAGACATAGAAAATTCTATTGCTTCGACCTTGGCACTTACATCTAGCAGTCAGAATTATCCTCTTCCAATTTTAAATTATAAAAGAAAAGCAGATCAAAAACTAAAATTTCATTCTCGAGGTGATTTACCCTATAATTGTAACTTTACTTTCTCCGAATTTCAGTCATGTCTCGCCAGTGCCCGTGACTATTCACCGGGGCACGACAATATTAACTGCTCCATGATTAAAAATTTGACAGTCGAATCCCAAAAAGCTTTACTGTTATTGTACAACCGTATTCGGAATGAGCAGTACTTCCCTATTCTCTGGCAGCAAGCTATAGCAATCCCGATATTAAAACCTGGAAAAGATCCTAAAAACCCAGAAAATTACCATCCAATTGCTTTAACATGTTGTATATGCAAGCTCTTAGAAAAAATGATTAATCGAAGACTCGTTTACCATTTGGAGACTAATCATTTCCTTCATTCTCATCAAAGTGGTTTTAGGAAAGCTCGGTGTACTCTTGATAACCTACTCATATTAGAAACTCATATTCGCCTGGCCTTTTTACATGGGAAACATCTGGTTGCGATATTTTTTGACATTTGAAAAGTGTATGATCGGACCTGGAGATTTGGTATTTTAAAGGATTTACATGACCTCGGATTAAGGGACAACTTACCCATTTTTATTCAAAATTTTTTAAAGTTGAGGAAGTTCCGTGTCAAAATAGAATCTGAATACTCTGACTATTTTATTCAGGAAGAGGGAGTTCCTCAAGGTAGTATTTTAAGTGTGACTCTTTTTATTTTAAAAATTAATAATATTTTAAAACAACTTCCCCCTTCTGTTAAAAGTTACTTATATGTTGACGACCTGTACATCTCCTGTACAGGGATGCGCATGAATTTTATAGAGAGACAGTTGCAGGTTGCTGTAAATAATATAATAGAATGGTGTAATGCCAATATTTTTACCATTTCGGCTTCAAAAACTACTGGTATCCACTTTTGTCGAAAAAGAAATCTACACATGGATCCTGAAATAAAACTAAATGAATTAATTATACCATTCAAAAATGAAGTTAAATTTCTAGGCATTACCTTTGATAAGAAGCTTATTTTTCTCCCTCACGTAAAAATATTGCGTAAAAAATGTGAAAAAGCATTAAACATAATAAAAGTGTTGTCAACTACGGGGTGAGGAGCAGATAGGCCATCCATGCTTAAAATATACAAAGCTCTCGTTCTATCCAAGCTCGATTATGGTTGTGTAATTTACAGGTCAGCCAGAAAAACCGTTTTACAGAAATTAGACCCTGTTCACCATAATGCTCTCAGACTATGTTCAGGAGCCTTTAGGACCTCTCCAGTTCAGAGCCTATATGTTGATTGCTTTGAGACTTCCCTTGAATTTAGGCGAGAAATGCTATCTCTGCACTATTATTTTAGAACTGAATCAAATGCACAGTATCCTTTACATAATTTTAAACTCCACCCATTCTTAACTCGAATACAGGAAATTTTTTATACCTGTATATTTTACTAGAATTCATAATATTCTCAAGGACTTAAATCTACTTCACCTGCATGCAACACCTTAACTGGACAGCATTTTCCCTCCATGGACAATTCCTAATATGCAATACTTAAATCCATTTGAAGGGTTTACCAATTCTGAAACTTCAGATTCTATTTATAGAAAAATTTTTAATGAACATATGCATCACTATAATGATTATATTGCAATATACACAGATGGATCAAAAACATGTGATAGTGTCTCATTTGCTGTGGTTTTCCAAAACGCAGTCTTCTCGTTTAAAATCAATCCTTCATGTTCAGTTTTAACAGCGGAGATAACTGCTGTTCTATTTGCCCTAGAAAAAATATCAGACAGTCTACAAGATAAATATATAATTTACACCGATTCATTGTTTTACAGTCTCTAAAATAATCTAATCTTCATTCTAAAAATCTTCCTTTGGTCTTAAAGATTTTAAACCTATTTAATAGACTTTACTTTTGTAGATTTACTATTTTATTATGTTGGGTGCCTTCTCATGTAGGTATTGAGAGCAACGAGAAGGCGGACAGTGCCGCCAAATCGGCCACTTCTACAGCAAATATTAGTATCCCTGTGAGTGATTTAAAAAACACATAACTTTGCTCTACCTCTCAAAATGGCAGACTCAATGGGATCTGTTAGCAGAAAACAAGCTTCATAGTGTTTAACCTCGTGCTGAACATTGGCCATGTCTTCCAAATAGAAAAGCAGACACTATCTTAACCGGTTTGCGGATAGGTCATACCAGATTCACCCATCGCCATCTACTTTTTGGAGAAACGGAACCAATGTGCTCTCAATGCAATTGCATCATGTCAGTTTACCATATTCTCAGTGAATGTCCAAATTTTAGTACTCAACGTTTATATCATTTTAACAACTCTACATTTTCACATTTGCTTGATAGAATACCACATTCTAATCTTTTTGTCTTTTTTGAAATCAGTAGGTTTTTACCCTCATATTTAAGTAATCTTCATCTTTTTCATATTTTTTACATTGTTTTTAAAGCTGAAATTATATTTTTAATCCTAAAATAAATACAGTTTGGCGCAGCTTAGTCAATAACAAGGCTCTTGTGCCAATAAAATCCAAAAAACAAAATCCAAATAAAAATCAACTCAATTTGTCAACTAACACCTGATATGATTGATAATAATTCTATTAATTTGGCAGTCAAGCATTGAACCGAACATATAATTGCAGCAGCAGATCTCAGTATTCCCAAAACATCGGGGAACATACCAAAGTTGTGCAAACAGTGGTGGAATGACAAATGAGAAAATTGTAAAAGAGCACTAGACAAGGCATGTAGTACCTTCAGGAGATACCCTACCACACAAAATCTCATTAAATTAAAAAAAATCTGAATTTCGTAGAATCCGACGCATTAGTCAAGAGCAATCCTTTCATTCATATTACAATTCCATTCAAGGACAAATATTTTCTAAAATCACGTGGCACAAAATAAAAAAGAATTTTGGCTGTTACTCAGATTTAGATAAAATATCCTTTTTAAAACTGATCGTGCAAGTAATTTCTAATACAAAATAAATTGCTGATCTAATTGGACAAACTCTTTCTAACATATCGAGTGAAGAATTTTATCCATAAGATTTTATTGCTTTTAATAAACAGACATAGAAATAATCATTAGATTTTTTACCTTCATATAGGGAGGAATATAATAATACTTTTACGTTTCAAGAATTGAAAAATGCAGTAAAAATATCTCACTCTACATCACCTGGACCTGATTGAATACATTACGATATGCTGAAACATCTCGGCGATTCGTCATTGCTTATACACTTAACTTTATTTAACAGAATTTGGATAGAACGGTTCTTCTCCACTTTCTGGCAAAAAGCAATAATAATTCCTATTCTCAAACCTGGGAAAGATCGGCAAGATCCCGTTAACTACAGACCAATAGCCTTTACCAGTTGCCTCAGTAAACTAATGGAATGTATGGTCAGTCGCACTTTGATTGATGTATTAGAAGAGAAAAACTGGATTTCCCCTTTCCAAAGCGGCTTTCGCAAAAAGAGAAGTACATTGGATAATTTACGAAAACTGGAGACTGCTATCAGAGAGGCTTTAATAAGCAAAAAAAAAAAAAAAACTTGTAATCATTTTTTTATATGGATAAGTCCTACGACCGAACTTGGCGTTATCGAATTTTGAAAGTTTTATTCAACTTGGACTTAAAAGGGAATTTATCAATTTTCATACAAAACTTTTTGCGGACAAGGATCTTTCAAATTCGTGTCTGTGATATTTTATCAGATTCTTTCCTTCAGCATGAAGGTGTAACTCAAGGTAGCGTACTAAGTGTTTTATTATTTCCCATAAAAATAAATGGGATTGTTTCGAATATCACACCATTTGTACACACTTCAATTTATGTCGATGACATTCATATGCATTGTGCTAATGAAAGTTCGGAGTTCATTAAAAGAAATTACAAACATCCATAAACAATATGACAAACTGCGCTTTGAAAAACGGATTTGTTTTTTTTTCTTCAGAAATCCGTTAGTGTTCACTTCTGCAAGCGATGCGGCCTTCATGCGGATCCAGAGCTTCGATTGAATGAGTCGGTCATTCCTACAGTTATTGAGAAAAAGTGTTTGGGCATGATATTAGATAGCAAACAAACTTTTCGCTCTCATATTCAAAACTTGAAAAGAAAATGTCTGAAAACCCTAAATATTATAAAAGTCCTGTCAAATACCTCGTGGGGAGCAGATAGAGCCTCTTTGATTAAGATATACAAATCACTGATATGCTCAAAGCTTGACTACGGAGTACTAATATATGGCTCAGCAGCGAAATGTACTTTGAAATAATTGGATACAGTACATAATCAAGGACTGCGTATAGCTACAGGAGCTTTTAGAACATCGCCAATTCAAAGTTTACAAGATATAAGTGGTGAGCCCTCCTTGGAAATCAGGCGGACACGACTTTGTTTATCCTAATTTTATAAAATTAAAGATGTCGAATACCATCCACTGTGCAACAGGGTTCTCAATACTATAAACGGATCGTTATTCTATAGAAAATTGTCTTTTACGCCAACTTTTGGATTCCGTATAGGAGAGACTTTATGATCATTGAAAACTGAAGCTTTTCCGATTGTTTTAAATATTAGTGGTCCACTGCCATGGCAAGATGCATCTTTTAATTTTATGGATGATTTTATCCACTTTCAGAAACCATCAACATCAGACAAGATATTTCAGAAATTGTTTTACGAACACAGACAACAGTATCATTCTTTTCAACCTGTTTATACAGATGGTTCGGAATATGGTAATCATGTCGGTTCAGCAGCAGTTTTCCGAAATGTAACAAGATCCGAAAGACCACCCTTTCTGTTCTGTCTTTACATCCGAATTGTATGCAATATATCCAAACCTTCTAAAAATTGCAATTTCATCCCCCTCAAAATTTATTATATACACTGATTCCAAAAGTAGTATTGCAGCTCTTAAGAATGTGTCATCGGAAAGTCATCTTTTAGTTCTAAATAGCTTACACATATACAATTCTCTCGAAGGTAATTTCACAATTAAATTCTGTTGGATTCCTGGGCATGTCTGAATTTGTGAAAATGAACAAGCTGACAAGGCAGAAAAATTTCAACCCCGTCGAAAGAAAATTTTGTGCAATTCCCCGATGCACCACAAGCAATAAAAATAATTCAAAATAAAATCTGGCATTCTACGAATACACTTTTTCAAATACAGTCATCTATCAAGGGATTCAAAAGTAAACCCTGTCGAGAAAGTAAGATGTCATTATCACGAGACTTCGGATAGACCACACCTATTTGACCCCAAAACATCTTTTGCCCTCTGATCATGCACCACTTTGTGATAAATGCAATTGTGTTTTAACGGTTAAGCATGTTCTATGTGAATGCCAAGATTTTAGTACACAGCGAAAAGTTCATTTTAGAGCGACTGTTTTTAATTTAAATGACATTTTCAGCTGATAACCCTCATTCAAATATTTTTACCTTTTTAAAAGATATTCAAATTTTGCAACAAATTTAATTGTAGTTTTTTTCTTAGAATGCCTTAAATTTTAATACGAAAATCATTTTTAACAAATATTAGGTGCAGAATGATCAAGTCTGGTCCTTACGCCATAGGGACAAACTAACTAACTAACTTGCATATGTTAAAATTTTTTATACTGGATTTTTTTTTCGTGTATCAAAATTTGTTTTTTATATTTTGATTATAACATCAATAAACATGGCTTATTTTTTAGCAGTCGGTTTATATTAATTATTTTCATGTTTAGTTAATATCCAACACTAGTACTAATAAAGGAATGTGTGTGTTGGCGCTCGACAGGCTCTATTATATGACCTTCCACTATAAAATTAGCCACAATTATAGTTTGAAGGATGGGAATAAGGAAACCTGGCAACGGCATTTTCAAAATTTCAAAAAGAAATTGAATTAATTAAAATTTAAACTAGACTATGATATTTTCATTGATAAGTCCCGAAGATATTATTTCACGAAAATTGGGTTTTGCGTATTTTAAAATTAAGAAAATTATCTTTTTAGTGACAGTAATTTATTTACCTTTACATATTTTCTCCGGAAAATCAGAAAATGAAATTGCGGGAAATCAAGTGAAATTTACAGACCGGTTACCTAGAATGTTAAATTATTACGGTTAAGACTGTGTTGTCAATGCACTTGATTCTATTAGGAACACAATGAACAAAAAAGATGTAAGTTTTTAAATAACACTGTTTTGATGTTTTCACAATTCGATGCTTAAAAATAATTTTTTGAACGAATCCTGAATAATTAATGCTAAAGATAATTCATCATAACTAAATGCAACCAATATTCTCGGTGAATCAACTAGATACTGAAAACCGCCAATGTTAAATACTTTATGTTTTCGAATTATTATCTACAACTCTATACAAATAATAACCTAAAATAAACCTTTGATGACCAGAAAAGCTATAATGATAAATTTAAATATTAGTTCCTTAAATTGTGTGTTTATATGGCTTGTGTGCATCAATTACCATGTTTTTGCACTTTTAAGCACCAACTAAGTTATCCATAAATTGGTACCCTCAGGGGCTCACCTTCTTTAGGTGGGTACGGGTGTCCCAATCCCGAGGTACCCAGGGATCTTTGCTCTTTCTTCTCTCTTCCTACTCTCCCCTATCCCTTTCCTCTTCTTTTCCACCTTCTCTCTTCCCTACTCTTCTCTCTCCCACTTCCCCGTCGGTTTTCTTCATTCTTCCATCCCTCGACGGTGAGGTTGACGTTTCACAATGTATCCTTGCTTTATTTACACCTTTTACACTTTTATAATGGAACTGTTTAAATATCTTTGTGGATGGCGCAACTTGTCCTAAATTGGACCTTGTGCAAATAAACCTTACCATACCTACCTACCTACCCTCGACGGTAAGTGAGGGAGCTCTCCATGATAAGCTGTCACCGCTCTGTTTGCTTCTTGCTTCTCATGGACAGTCAAAACCCCCACGTTTTTGCCGTGCATGGCGACCCTTTAGACGGATGGTACATTTTGGTCCCTGCTGTATCAATCGGCCAGTATCCCAGGCATCTAACTGGGCTGCTCAAGGGGATCAAGCGAAGGGGTCACTTCTTGGGCTTGGCGTTAAGGGTGATCACTGTCCCCGGGGGTGACTTCCAGCGTATAGGTTTCGGCTTGCGCCATGGTAAGCGCCGAGGCTGGGAATGTCTGGAGCCAGTGGCTGCCATCCCTTGTTGAGCTCCGTGGTGGGTGGTGCCGTCGAGCCCGAACCTTAATCTATATCATATGGGTCTTGAATCTAACGTCGTTGTAGCATCATCCAATTCTCGTTTCATGATTATTAGTACTCAAAACACATTTCATAGAGTTTCTCCTTTCCTTGTGCACAAATTGATACAATCGACAATTGGTGAAGTACAAAATATAAAAAAACTACGCTCTGGTGACCTTTTGTTGCAAACTTCGGAGAAACAAACTCTTCTTATTAGTAAACTCACCAAATTAGGTGATTTTCCTATCCAAAAGTCTTACATAAAACTTTAAACTATTCACGTGGTGTCATTTCCGAACCGGATCTCATCGACTTATCTGATGGAGATCTTGTAACAGAATTCTCAGACCATCAAATTTGCGCCGAGCGTCGTATTTGAAGTGATGGTCAACTTATACCACCATAACACATTGTATTAACTTGTCTAACTCCAGTTCTTCCTAAATCAGTCAAAGCAGGATGCCAAATTTGTAGATACATACCTAACCCTCTTAGGTGTTTTAAATGCCAAAGGTACGGCCATTCACAGCAAGCATGTCGTAGCAAAATGATCATGTGTGCAAAATGTGCTGAACCTGGACATGACATAAATAATTGCCATTCAGACACCATGAAGTGCGTTAATTGCTCTGGGTCTCATACTTCTTTCTCCAAGCCTTGTCCTAAATGGACTCTAGAGAAGGAGATGATATCCACAAAAATACGAAAAAACATATCCTTCGCAGAAGCAAGAAAATTAATAAATGATAGAACTCCAAAAGTTGGTGCATCTTACTCTGGTATACTTAAAGCAACACTCATATGTAGTAGTGTTCAAACCAATTCTCGCATAACTCAATTACCACCCACTAGTTCAGTTTCAAATAAAACCACAAAATTGCCAGCAGTCTCCTCTGTTTCTTCGATGTCATCCAGTTACCCTGTAACTGATAAAAATGCCAAACGTAATCGCAGTAATAAAAGAAAAATCTCCAAGGACATAATCTCTTAAAGCTTGTCAAGTAAATACAAAGCAAAGAACAAAAAAGAAAGCGTTATTGAATCGACCCCTTGTGGCAGAGGATTTCTTGAAGTCTTCTGAATTCCCCGATATGGAGTTAGACCCTTCTACTATCTCTAAAAATCAATCAAGTGGGGAAAAAAGAAAACACCTCCAATTTGATGGCCAAATTTGTTTCCTGGAACTGCCGTGGTTTCCGTAACAAAACAACTCATATTCAAGATTTAATTAATGAAACCCATCCGATTTGTATAGCTCTGCAAGAAACATATTTGAAACCGTCAGACACTATGAAAATCAGACATTATGGCTTTATCCGAAAGGGTAATGAATCTAATCGAGCTGCTGGAGGTGTTGCTCTTTTTGTATCCCATAATGCACCCTCGTCTATCATTCCATTACGTACAAATTTGCAAGCTATTGCTGTTCGAGTCTTGAACCCTTCTTTGATGACAATATGGTGTCTTTACTTGCCACCCAGTACTTCGGTAGAATTAAGAGATCTTAATGCCTTAGTGGATGAATTACCATCACCTTTCATCATAGTTGGTGATCTAAATGGTCATAGCCCTCTCTGGGGAAGTGAAGATGTTAATCCTCGTGGGCGGCTGATTGAAGAATTTATTAATAACCATTCACCATGCCTGCTCAATAATGGAGAAGAAACATAGTTTCATCAAAGGAGCAAAACTTTTCATTCACTAGATCTCGCTATATGCTCACCTTCTCTAGTTCCGTACTTTAATTTTAGGGTAGGAACTGATCTGTTTGATAGCGACCATTTTCCTATTTTTTTAGATCATTTAACTGGAAGTGGCGTAAATATTTCACGTCCACCACGATATATTTTTCAAAAAGCTGACTGGATAGACTTTACCTCAAGGGCACTGATAACACGTAATATGGTAGAGAATGATGATTTAAATAGCGTTGTAAACTTAACAACCGACACTATTATAAACGCTGCAGATGCTGTTACCCCAAAATCGGATCAGGAAGAATGAAATATAAAAAACTATGGTGGAACCAAGATTGTACAAAGGCACAAAAATATCTTCAAAAGGCCTGGAACATCTTTAGGCGGCGTCCAACAACGAATCATTTGATTCTTTTTCACAAGGCCAAATCTGTAGCACGACGAGTTAAGCGAACGAAGTCAGAGGACTTATTGGATTAAATTTGTGTCGAGCATAAATTCTATTGCAACTTCCAAATATATGTGGACCAGCATTCGAAACGTATGCGGAATATATCCTGATCGTTCCATCTCTTGCCTGAAAAAGAATGGGGAAGTTATTTCCAGCGTTCAGGAAATGGCTGATGCTCTTGCAGAAGCTGTTGCCTCTGTATGTTCAGCGAGTAATTACACGGAACCTTTCCTCACGCACAAAAAAATACCAAGAAAATATAAAATTACGCTTTAAAACAAAAACGCGTTTGTCTTACAATGCTGATTTTACTATCTTGGAGTTGAGCAGAGCATTATCTGTCACAAAACAAACAGCACCGGGGCTGTATGGAATTACTTATTTAATGCTGCAGCATTTATCTGATAAATCCCTCCAAAATCTTTTGTTCCTGTATAACAAAATTTAGAAAGAGCATATGTTTCCTGATAAATGGAAATTTGCTATAATAATTCCTGTACCAAAGCCTGGAAAAGATCCACAAGAGCCATCTAAATATAGACCAATAGCTCTGACCAGTAGTTTGTGTAAGGTGTTTGAAAAACTGGTAAACGGACACCTCGTTCATATACTGGAGGAAAATGAATTTATTTCCCCTTTTCAAAGCGGTTTTCGAAAGAATCGTTCAACAATTGATAATCTTTTGGCCTTGGAAACGGATATTCGAACGGCCTTTATAAAAAGGAATCATTTGGTGTCAGTATTTTTTGATATAAATAAAGCATATGATCGAGCATGGAGATACGGGATCATAAAAAATCTTTACGACCTTAAATTTAGAGGGCATTTACCTCTTTTTATTCAAAATGCTTTACACCAGAGGTATTTTAAAGTGCGGCTTGGGAATACCTTTTCCAATGTTTATTGCCAGGAAGAAGGTGCTCCACAGGGCTATGTATTAAGTGTGACACTCTTTGTTTTAGCTCTTAATCCTATTTTATCTGTTATACCAGCAGCTGTTAGCAAGACGCTGTATGTAGATGATATGCAAATTTCTTGCTACGCCCGTGACATGCGATACATTGAGAGACAGCTTCAGACAGCGATAAATAATATTGTAGAGTGGTCAAATAAACACGGTTTCACATTCTCTCCTCAGAAAACAGTTGCTATGCACTTCCGAAAACGTCCTCTTCATCCAGAGTCAGAGTTATTCTTGAACGGTAATCTAATTTCCATTTAGGATCAGCACAAATTTCTAGGAATTATATTTGATAAAAGATTTACTTTCCTTCCGCACATTACATATTTGCGGAGTAAATGCCTGATGTCACTAAACATACTGAGGGTTTTATCCAATACTTCTTGGGGTGCTGATCGATCGTGTTTGTTAAGGGCTCTGCGAGACAATCTTACCTTAAACGTTTGAACGTTGTTCACCATCAAGCTATACGATTGTGCATTGGAGCATTCAGGACATCACCAGTAGCTAGTTTATATGCTGAAGCGTTTCAGCCTCCTTTGTCTAATAGGAGATTGCAGATATCATTGTTTTATTTCTATCGTATTTTATACAATAAACGTACATCCTATTCATGAGAAAATCCAGAGTGACGTTAACGACCGTTTGTTTAATTAGCGCAAATCCTACATACCTCATTTGGGATTGCGTATACGAAGAATATTACCAAATGATTTTACCGATATACAAATATATGCAGATAATAGTCAAAATTCAGCTCCATGGTTAGAAAATAAATTACACTATGAAGACTCATTTAAACAATTTAGAAAATCAGACACTGATAGCTCGGTTTTTATTTCACGTTTTAAACATCATTTGGAATTTTATTGTTCTTATGAATACATTTTTATGGATGGTTCTAAGTCATCTTATCATGTGGGTTGCGCATTTGTTCATGGTCATCACATTATAAGTTATAAACTTCATCCTTTTACTTCTGTTTTTACCTCGGAATTAACTGCTATTTACTTAGCCCTCAAATATATTGATTTACAACAGATCCATAAGTCTGTTATTTACACGGACTCTCTGAGTGTTCTGCAGGCTCTAAACTCTTCATCTCTCGGTCATCCACTTCTGCCGGAAGTGAAGAAGATATACCGTCTTCTTTATTTGAAAAATATTAGAGTTTTGCTTTCCGGGATCCCTTCGCACAGGGGTATTTCTGGAAATGAAATCGCAGATACAGCAGCTAAATCAGCGAGCGTAATTTTGCCCCAACGTATTTCTTATAAAGATATGCGTACAGATATTATTCATTGGTGCTATCGCCAGTGACAAAATCAATGGGACATGGAAACTAACAACAAGCTTCACTTTATTAAACCACAATTGACCAACTGGTCTTCAAAACTAAGCAGGCGCTATGATGTAATTTTATCCCGACTACGCATTGGACACACTCGCTTGATACATATATTTTTACTTTTTGCCGAGCCACCGCCAGTATATTTTAATTGTGGAGATATTTTAACAATCTGACACATTTTAATAAAATGCGCAAGTTTTACCGATCTTCGTTGGAAGCATTTTAAGTCCAACAATTTTACCTTAGATTTTTTATTGGGCGAGTCGCATGATCCAAACGTTTTTTCGTACATTAAAGATGTAGGTATTATCCATGAAATTTAACTTACAGTTTTAATACCTTCTTTCGTTAACTTTTGACTAGTTTGAACACTGTCAGTTGCACTTCTTGTAACGATAAACTACTTTTTATCTTGCTGTGCAAATTTTAATTTGCTTCGGCGCAGCATATTCTGCAACAGGATCTTGCGCCAGAAATCTAAATCTAAATCCATAAATTGGTAAGTGAATAATACTAATCCTATAATTTAGGAAGTGAATCATCCCTAAATGCTATAATTTAATAACTGAATCGTCCATAAATACTGTAATTTAGTGTATATATATATCGGGCATTTAAAGAAATAATTTGATTTAAAACTGGAACTCATTTTCAAACTAAAATGTCTTATCTAATTTGAAAGTAGAGAAAATAAGTCAACCAAATGGTTAAACTATATTCATGAGGTTCAACTTCAGATTCGTTTTATTCATTTAAAGCAGAAGTTCATTTACATAGACTTTTCAGCAAAACAAAACATCACTGCTGTAAATTCAACAGAGAAAACATAAGAATGCTTTAAAAATGCGCTATCACATCTGCACAGCAAGCGTTAAGATTAGACTTTTATAGGAACAGTGAAACAAGTCTAAAAGTAAATAGTTACCATATTTGAAGATGATCATCAGCTTCATCATTAAGAATACCTTTTTTCTATTCAAATCTCGAAAGCAAAATAAATTAAAAATGAATATTTTATGTGATATTTAAATTTTAAATATTTTTGTCTTTTTAAAAGATATTCAAATTTTACATCAGATTTAATTTTATCTTTTTAAGAATGCTTTCATTTTTAATACGAAAACCATGTATAACAAATATTTGGAGCAGAAGGACCAAATCTGGTCCTTGTGCCCTATAACCAACCCAATCAGAATGAATAAATCATACAATGGATTTACAGAAGAAATATTTTTAACTTAATTATTGAACAAAGCAATATTTACACTGATGGATTTTTTAAATATACTTCATAATTTTAGATATTTTCTTTCGTCGGCATTATAAGTTTATACATTTTTTTTGAAAGTCCATCACCAGGTCGTTTCAGACCTTTATATGATTTAGAATTCACCGCATTCATTTTCCCGCCTCGTAAAACGGCAAATTGGAACATTTATGGCCTCGAAACTCATTGGAAACTCTAAATCTCTTGTCAGCACGGATTACGAGGTTTTAATCTCCACTCGAACGTTATCTACGGTGGCAGTTTTATATCTCCTTCGAATATATAGACAGAAAATGAACCATTCCTTATTCTCGTTATTTTTTTTAGCCTTTTTATAGATTTATTTGATTTCAAAAGTGCCATTATGAATGTAGGATGGTAATCTCAATCTTTCAAAACTAATAATGACCAATCGTTTGCTGTAAAAATGATTCAGAATTTCGAAGATCTACTCATAGGCTTTTTTTCAAAGTGGCATTAAATATTTTTGAAATGATATGGAGATAATAACAAGTACAAAGTTGAATGCATGATTAAGGTATCCGACTAGGTTGTAAAGATGCTATTTCTAGAAAAATTGGATTTTTTTTTATGATCTGAAATCAAAGCCCAAACTTCGTAGAACCTGAAACAAACTTTGCTTTTAATGTATGCATGGTAGAACTATAGATGTAGTAGTTTCAATAATATACAACAAATAAAAATGAAATCGGAAACAATGGCATATTTAATTGAAAATGAAGGATTTATTTTATTTTTATCGTAAAAGTCTCCAAAATAATATTTGACATGTTTATATTAACTCTGTACCTACTCAGATATAGTTTGCTTATTTTTGGCATTTCTGTTAAAGAAGCGTGAAAACTACATTTTTTCCCAGCACATATGCATGAACTAGTTTATATCTAAACGCATTTTTTGAAGAATGAATATTTCGATGTGATTGATTCAAGGAAAACTTGGTATCTCAAAATCAATTCAATAAAATTTCAGGAAATTTGGTATGCATGTATCCAAAATCTTAGAGGGTGTGGTAGATAGTGGATTTTAAGATAGCATCATATTTTACAAAGACACAGTTCAAAACATAGACAAATGTTGATAAAAAAATGCCTACAGAGTTGTAAAAAGATGTAGATGACTTTTTCCGGAAAATTCAACTTAAAACAAATATATATTTTTATTTTTTGGAACATGCATTGAATATAACTATGCATCGAATTACTTTTCCGAATGCAAAGGGTAAAATATTCGCAATTTATTTTTATCGGAGATTGATTTCCTATTCCATTTTCTAAATATATCATTTCTTTTTGTCAAAATACAAAACTTAATTAGTCATGTCATTTGCATATACAAACTAGCAGAGAATAAAATTTGGCCATATCAATCTCAAACTTGATAATTGGTTATAAACCTTTTGTGAAAAACTGTGAACGTTATTACTTCATTAGTCAGCAGGTGTCGTCCTCGTCATCTGACCGTGGTTCAAAATTACGAGGTCCGTCCCAAAATAGCCCTAGTGTTGCTTCATACGGGACGTTAATATAACTAAACTAAACTAAACTTCATTAGTCAGTTGCTGATAGATTCTGTACAAAACTAATATGGTTTGAATAAATTGCGCTTTAATAAAGCTTATCACTCTGTCATTTCCATTTTGGTTTATATTTCATTTTCTTATCTCGTATTATCAATGCATGCAGTCACAAAGAGATTAGACTGAACACCGATAAATGGTGCACTGAAAAAGGCTATGATACGAACTTTAGTTTCAGTTTTGGAATGCTAAGATTGTTTGATTAAACTGTTTGCGATTGGTAGTAAGTGTGTTATCGAAACCGTATACTCAGATCTATCCTGCATATTCTTGTGATTGTGACTTAATTCAGTGACCTTATCATCGTCATTGTGATCAGATTAAATCGGATTAAAGCAAAGCCAAGCCCTTCATTCCAATTACAGAAAGAAGTGAGTCACTCATTCTTTGTTATTGTTTCATGTATATTTAAGTTTAACAGTAATAATTCTGTACATTGTATATTCGGGATGTTCATTGTATATTTCAATCTATTCCATAACAGTCAAATTCATTATTTTGAAATAATTTATCATAATTTAAGAGGACTCGGTACCCTCAAAATTTAGGAA
>JAPMOR010066942.1:31501-77074 GCA_026543865.1 Argiope aurantia | reverse complement strand
CTGTGTTATGGATCACACCTTGGGTCAATGGCCTACGGGTGTAAAATAGGTCAAGTCTTCCCCGTATTTGAGCCTCATCTTTCGACAGAAAGTCTATGGGAGAAAAAAAAAAAAAACGTAAAACAGCACTTTCTTTTTGACCTAGATCCAAATATCTATTTTCGCTTTGTATTTTAAACATTCGGTGTTACTCTTTTTCCCTCAAAAGACCTATCCTTCGTGATTTTTCATACTTCGAGAGATTTCTGTTTCATAATTCAATTTCGCAATTCTTTTTGTAAGGAAAGAAAAAGTGCAGCGATGTATGGGGAAACATTTACCAGAGGAAAAATACTTAGCGACTTCCTTCTGAGAACGGTGATTTGAAGAAAAGGAAAAGTGTATCGAATGCCCTGAGAGTTTTTTTTTTTTCTTTCTCGTAACGGTTCGTAATTTGTTGCAGTTATAAGTACTTAACATGCATTTCAAGTTATGTTTTTTTGCGATCAATATTATTATTTAATCACCCAATGGCTTTAGATGCTAGCTGTTTGCCGAGATTAATGCTCGCTTCGACTTCTCAGTAGTTCCACAGGAAAAAAAAAAAGCTTTAATTTTTGATAGGTACATAACATTATTTTAGAAAACTTGCGCCTTTCTTTTCATTTTACTGTGCATTTTCCCAATTTCCTGTAAGCTTTCTTAAAATTTGAACTTTAATTTGAAGCAGAATTGATTGAATTTCAAATACACCAAATTTTAGCAGAAACTAAATACGGTTTTTAAACATATGAGAACAGAAAATAAAATTGTTCAACATTGAAATCTTATGTGAATTATAGAATGTCTACGAATAATAAGAAGAGTTTATGAGTCTGTTGTGGTGTTTTACATGCCAAACTTTGGATATACAGATATCAAATTTGACCTTTATATACCTTGAAGGGAGGATTCTGTACCTCAAAGCGATTTTTACATTTTAAATGGAATTTTAAATAATTAAAAAATTGTGCTGCGTTTGGCATTTTTCCACATTTACTTCCAAAAATATAAGTGCGCTAAAATGACCATTTCCACCATTTCAAAATTTAAATTGTTGTCTTCTTAATGAGCCAATTTAATACTCGAGCGAATTTTTGGTGAATTTTGGCATTTTTTTTGGTGAATTTTGGCACATTACTGCCCTGAAATTCAAGCTATTTTCAGATATTTAATCGCGTGATTTTTTACCATTGTTGAAAGCTAAAGAAGATAGATTCTGTTTAATATCTGTTTAGTTCACAAGACAAAAAAAAAAAAAGTTTACCTTACACACGTATCCACTTTCCAAAATCTATATGCGCAAATCTATATGAGCTCCAACACACACGCAGACCGACCGACAGACACAAACAATTTTTATTTAAGTACAGTTGGTTTCCTTTGAATATTGGCTACATTTAATTTCAATTAAATCGTCTAAATATGACGTCATGTTCGTAATGTCACTGTGAGATTAATGCCATTTTATTTTAATTAAGTTTTATTTATTGTGTACATGAATCTTTCTAAATGTATTTTACTTTTAATTCCTATAATAATATAAGGGCATTTGAGCTATTGAAGCGTTAAGTGATTTTTGCATTTTAGATTACTTAATGCTTTGAATTAATTGCAGATTTAAAATTACAAATACAATAATTAGATTCGCGTCTCTATATACGAAAGACTCGCCACTATATAGGAAAGGGTTAACAAAAAAAATTAACCATTTTTCACAGTAATGTAACTTTCGGAATATTCTTGTAGTAAATTGTTTCGATTAATGAATTTATCGAATTAATTCAAATGTACAATTTTTTTTAACATGCATGTTCTAAAGGGGTTGCGAGCTTTCTAAAAGAAAAAAAAATCACAACACATTCATAAATAAAAATGCGATTTTTCTTCATTTGAAAAAGCAAATTTCACAACTAATCTTCTTCACTTTAATTCAGGAGAAGACTGAGTTTATAGAGATGGCAGTACAAATCTGCATTCTTTCTCAATTATTGCGAACGGCAAGCATGGGAAAGGTTCTACAGTGTTCCATGCCGTAAAATATTGTGACTTTAATGTTTTTAAAATTAATTTTCCTATTTTAACTTAATTCAGTTTCAATCAAAGTAAATTAACATTCCATGTCAAGAAATGTTACAATTAAAGCGAACGCGATGCACTTTTTAGAACTACTTCATAAATTTCGGACTTTTTTAAATATCGTCTAAATATAGTTGAGATAACTATCACTTGTCTGACGCATCAAAACGCTTTTCAATCGTTTCAAATACTCACAGCGCATACGCGCAGCTCGTGATTATAGTCAATCAAAACTTTGTGTCGCCGGGAAATCATTGAATCTCCATCATAATAAGGCAATAGTTCGCTCTCCATGCTAGTATCGAATCACTGGTCAACAATCACAAATTGGCACTTCAACAGATTCATCCATCGCTACAGGTACTTCTTTCCCCGAATAAAAATATTTTTTTGGAGCAAATTTTTCTCAAGTTCTGAAGAAATGCAACGATGCAGACACTGGCGCAGTCGACAAAATGACATATTTTTGATTCGAAGATCACAAAATGGCATAGTTACACAGAGTAGTTTCCTCGCAAAAATCGCCAAATAAAGAGAATTTGTCCGACTCAATTTTCAGTAACAAAATAATTTCCAGATTTTTTTTAAAAGCACTAGTATAAATAAGCGAAAAGCAACCACACATTTTGAAATGATTTCGTATGCGAGGACAACATATTGCTATGATTTTCATGATACGATTTGGGAAAAGATTCGGCACTTGCTTTCTGGTCATGATTCATGATTCTGCAACCGAAATATTCAGTTACCCCAATACCAACTATTCAAATGAAGGAATTTTAAACCAACAGTTGAATGCATTTGCTTACATGTTTTGCTATAATAGTGTATTTGAAGTCGGAAGTTCTCTCCCATTGACTCTTTCAAATACGGAGGGATTATAAATGAATTTCGCGGCCTTACAGGATTATTAAGAGAAAAGACAAAATATAACCTTTTGTTCATCAGAAATTAGAAATAATTTAAAATTTTAATCTAACACACAGTATAAATGTTTATTGTAATCAAGACTATGCGATAACCTATTCCACACTTTTTCAGCATTCCGGATGCGATACTTTGAGTTTAGTTTTATTAATATCCCATTTTAAAGTAACACTAGGACTAGTTCCAGACTTCCGCACCTCATTAACGAGGGGAGGACGTTTGGCCCGGAAGGATTGAATGTGCACTAGACCCGCTTACACGGCGGATTTCGGTAAAATCGATTTCGAACCTGGAACCGAACGATCTCGAAACCGTGACTTCAAAACCATGCCATCGAGGCCCTTATAGGATATTTTGAAATCCTGCAAATATGAGTCTTTAGTTTATCAAAGTCAAACACTTGCCGTTTGATTTAGCCCCAGAAAAAATGTATATCTGCGTCCTTTCAAAGCTTCAATCCAGGCAAGCAGAAAAAAAAAAATTATGGAATGAGTTCTCGTACTATTTCGATATCCTTCCTATTTCCGAAAGGGCTAATATTGAATATTTCTAGCTAAGCTGCATTTAAACTTTCATTTGTTATTTTTGATTTCCGATGAACAACAAGGCTGTACTTTGTATTCTTTTCCTTTATCAGACCTGCAAAATTGGGATATTCATTTATAATGACCTTCTGTTTCCACGCCTGTAAGTTAAGTAACCAGAAAAAAAAAATGTTCATTTGCACTCTGCAACCATTTATTATTTGTTGTTTATAAAAAATTCCAATTGTTTTCTGAAATTATCTTGGTCGCCGACAATTTCCCAAAATAAGGTGAATAATTCATTTGCAACAAAAAATGTTATTTCATATTTTAAAGTTTTCTGGCGAAATACCTGTTAGAAGTCATTATATTCTTACTTTCAAAGAACTAATAATGACAGCTTGATCGATCGACATCTTTTCCCTTCTATTTCCCGATAATGTTTATTTTTAGTTCTTTTCATAATTTGCATTTAAGTAAATGTGTTCATTACTTGAAGTGACAAAGGTCTTGCAAATAAAACAATAACTCAAAATGCGTTAAATATTTACTTCGAATGTGTTGTTTGAAAACACGAAGGTTAAAATGAAAAAAATAATTAAATTTATACTCAATACTTTTCTTATACGAGACTAACAACAAATAGGTTACAAATATCTTTATAAATAGCTTATAGGCCAGTTAACAACTACTCTACTCGAGCAATTGCTTTTGTATCGTGGTCATGTTATTGGGCTGCGAACCACAAGGTCCCAGGTTCAATCCTCGCGCATATCAATCCGCCACACTATTAACCAGTTAACTGTTTCGACCTCTCCGAAAAATGAGCATCTAAATTGTGTCTCAAAAATTGAGCGATGACGAGTACACTCGTCAAACACAGAGTATATTGTAATCTGAAATTATGTTGTAATGAAATGACTTTTTTATTCCAGTAATCACATTCATTTATTTACTTAAACTAAAACTTTTTTTTGCATATGAACGAAAAGAAAAATAATTAATTTATTATTTTAATTTTCCGTTAGAGAATGGTATCAAGCAAAGGATGGCAACGCATAATAATCTTTTATTTGTTCCTTTGATTTCGATTTGGCCTCAAAATATTTTAAACACCTTGAAATTTACGAATATGTGCGAGTTTTTACTAAAACTGTGATTCAAACTGCAAATTGTCACTACCTGTTACTCCTGACGAATAAACTCGTCATAACGTAAAGTGTTCTTTTTCCATGACGAGTATACTCGTCAAAAACAGTTAACTGGTTAATGAATTTCGCCCTTGTTTTAATACAAAGGTCACATTTTTTTTCTGTGTTTCATGATCCCCTTTCTCTGACGATCACTATACTAATTTCATGTATATATGTAGGTTTTTATGTATACAAAACTATAAAATGCATTTGGTAAGCACGGAATAAAATTAGTAGCATCAAAGAGCCAAAATTAACCAAGTTTAGTTTAGTTATATTAACGTCCCGTTGTAAAGCAACACTAGGGCTATTTTGGGACGGACCTCGTCATTTTGAACAGCGGTCAGATGACAAGGACGACACCTGAGCTGGCACCCCCCTCTCCACACCACACCGCACCGCACCAGCGGGAGGACGTTTGGCATGACGGATTTAACGTGCAACAGACCCCCTCACACGACGGTTCTTCGGTGGAATCGGGTCTCGAACCTGAAACCTTACGGCTCACAAGCCGAGACTTTACCACCAGGTCATCGCGGCCTCCCCAAAATTAACCAAGGAAACATGCATAAAGCCCTGTAACACAAATTACTGAAGTTGTATCAATAAAACAGTCACCGACATTATCTAATCATATCTAATTTATTCTGCTTTGTCTCTCAAACTAATGTTTACGTTAGGAAAGCAGCAACTTTTTGGAAACATTGCAGGAACAAAGGTCATCTTAAACAAATGAAGGAGCAATAACAATTTCAAAGAGTAACTTTCTCCAAAAAGTTCTAGACCCAAGATATCGTAAGCAGATATTGACGGTGGTAGCGAGCATCTAGTTTATGTTCCGCTGAAAAATCTCATTGTTTCGCTCCAACCTTTGTGGCGGACAAAGCAAGGCCGTTCAAGAAAGTGACGAAATAACAGAAAATCCAGGAAGTCGGAGAAATGTATGCTCGAAGCGTCATGAAGTCAGGAAAGCAAATAACCTTGATAAACCGAAATAGCTTTTCCCAAACACGCGGTGTATCCACAATGGTGCAAGTTCACAACTCCGCACTTACACCTGAACAAGAGAAGCGCAAATAACGCTGCCACTTAGAACCTCTTGGTCTGTTAGTCATCGAACTGAATCATTGTGTCGTTTACAAGATAAAAATGCCCAGGACACCTGTGACATAGAGCTGACGATTTGATTAAATACCAAGGCATAACTTTATTTAAACAATATAATAATATAAAATACTAGTCGTCTTTGGCGACCAACTTGCTCGCTGAGATCGTTGATTTTGTAGGTTATTAAAAGATTAATACGGAACGATTTTTTAAATTTTCAGTTTATTTAATATGACTTAAACAATTATAATAATAAGTAATTTATCTTAGTTTTAACATCAGCAAAAGCACGCGATTGAATATTTTTATGGGTGAGTTTGAATTTCATAACATTAAAAAAGCAATTAAAGTGAACATTACTTTCACAAACCAAAATGAATTAAATATTAAAAGCAACGTAACATTGTAAATTAAACTTGAAGAATTTATTAAAAGTAAAGAAAAACAGTATAGAAATGAAATCGGTATCATTAAGGAGAATTTTTTTTTGTGTTTTAAGATGATGCAA
The DNA here is from genome assembly GCA_026543865.1 of Argiope aurantia. NCBI lineage: Eukaryota > Metazoa > Arthropoda > Arachnida > Araneae > Araneidae > Argiope > Argiope aurantia. Next base: position 70,718 of record JAPMOR010066942.1, on the reverse strand, counting down.
AAACCTTTTGGGGAAATTAAGTTTTGGAAGTCATCTATTTCTAGTAGGTCATAGCGAGTATCTATAGTGTAAGCCTATTTTCACTCTCAATTATTAAATTTTCCATTTAAAGTTTATTTCTTAATTTCTTTTACATTTCTGAAAGAATAAAGTGTGTCTCGGCGAACAGCATTTATGATATAATGATTTTATTTAATTAGCGAAGTGTTGAATTAAGTGCAGCTGTAAAAACGCTGAATAAAGCAGTCTGCTGAAACTTCGTACATCGATATGTTTACATTTCATCGTTGCCATTCCGTAATAAATAATAAGAGCGATTTCTGTGCCACGTACGCTAGCATTTTATATATAAAAATTAAAGCAATTAAAAATGTTAAAATTTTTTTCAATATTATAAATATACAAGCTCAAAATTTTAAAATTATGCAATGAAAATATATAAATATATATTTACAAAAGTTACAAATACATTAAATTAAAAAGAAAACTTCATTTTTTATTTTCTTTTTGTTTTACAAATATGAAGCGTCAAAATTTTTTTGAGCTTCAATCGTAACTGATTTGACAGAAGGAGCAGACTGAAACCTTTAACTCGAAAACTGTAACATATGATTAATTTACATTCAAATTAATAATAGCATAGCCATATACTGATAATTTAATAATATTCAAAATTATTAAAGTATGAATATTAAAATTAACCGAATGTATTGCAGTAAAAATTGAGAAGAAGAATTCAAGAGCAAAAAAACAGAATTTGAAACGTCTTTTCAGTTTAATACGAACAGTTTCAAGTCGGCTATGCTTAAGAGATTCGATAAAATCTCTAGTTTGAATTTTTTGACTTTTACAATATTTTCTCTATTCTATTTGCGCATATTCCTATGGTGTAAACTGAATTCCAGGAAAAGAAAAATTATTGAGACTATGCTTAAATCATATCTGCAAATGCTTAAGAAAAGAATTGTCAAAGCTCGAGAAGAGGCAAAAGTCAGATGCAAAAATGCGGCAAAGTCAGATGATAAACAAAAGAATAATATTTTGTTGACTGGCACTATACTCTGTTCCATGATTCAAAATAAATTGGAATATATTTGAGTCTCACGACCTTTAATAGAATCAGCCTAAGGAAATCGTTTCTTCCCATTTACCATAATTCATAACATTAATTTATAATTATCTGAATTTCGTATCCAAAGAAAGAAGAAAGAAACTTATGAGAAAAATGGTTAAACTTTGGCATGTTGAGTTAATATGTTCATTTTTTAAAACCTCTGCCTCCGAAAAAAAAAATTCTTTTTATCAGACATAATTTTAATGGTCTTTTTCCCCTAAAGCTGGAAAAAAAAAATCTTATGATGATTATTAATGCAAGATGAAAATCATCATTTTGAAATCTTTTGTCAACTTATTTGGTAATCGATTTAATTTGCCAATTGAATCGATATCGACCGAAGACTTTACTTTGTTTTTAAAGATTTATTTTCATGAATACTGATTATAAGTTAAATTTTTCTGACAAAATATTTAAGAACAATATTATTACAAAGTGTTCCTATTTCTGTTTGAAGTTTTAAATTCGTTAACCTATTTACAAAGTTTAATCCATTTTAAAACTATGAATATGACATGTATTTCTAAAATGAAATAAATAAAATTTGTAACAGTTGCATTACACTTATCTTCTCTTTTGGATACTAGATGGCGATGCCTGATTAGGCCATCCCATATGTCATCCCATAATGCATTGCGATTGTAATGAGATGTGATGCTGAACTGTGAGCCGCGCTCGGGAATGTCTTGTCTTTGTGTTTGTTTTAAGTGTGTGAACGTGATTATTAAAGAAATGTTTCCAACAACATTCGTCCTTTTGCTTCCTGCACAGATCATAATAATCTACATACCACCACAAATTATTATAAAAAGTACAATTTAGTATATATGTATGTAAACATAATTTTTTTAAGCAGAGGCCGAAGAGAGTGAAGACACTTTCAAATTTTAAAATTTCGTTTTTATTCCATCCCGGGAGGCATAATTTATGTGCAAGAAGCACGGACAAAACAAGTCCATTCACAGCGCGGCACAAAGAGCGAAAGAAGAACAAAAGAGAAAAAAGCGTAAAAGAGGAAAAGCGAACGAAATATTTATCCCCATTATTATATACTGTGAGATATTGATAGGGATTTCTTTACACGTGTCGCTTTAGGTAAGGGATCTTTTAAAAGAATTTGACAAATTTTTATCCCTTCACTCGCAGTGTGGGAACTGCTGATTTAAGTATATTTACGGAGCTTCTGGCGATTTAATTAAACAAAAAAGGCGGAATGAGATCAGGAAATAAGAGAACATTTTAGAATGAAATTATTACGGGCTGTATTAAGATAACTCTTTGGACATTAATTACGATTAAATTAAATTTTAAGATATCATTACATATATAATTAAAGAATTTTATATAATTACTTAAAGTATTTAAACATTGAAAGTATATATTATAATTAAAGGATACAGAAATATCCATTGAATACTTGGCGCGTTCAAATGAAGCAGGAATATTTTTTTTTCATTCACCACTCAATATTCAGACGTGTTGTATAGTATTATTTAAATACATTTCTTTTTTCTTATCTCCTAATTAAGCCATTTCCGTAAGCGCCAAATGTCACTAATATTCGAAACAAAAATACTGATGTTGCAATTGTTTTGGGGGCAAACCGTTAAGTTCTGCTTTTCTAATCAGAGATTCGAGATGCGATATGGAATGTGCCATTTTTTTTGTAACGTGTTCGATAGGAAATATATTATCCTGTTTTGTCCTGGCAGTTGTTGCGAAAAATCATCAAAGTCGACCCCGATCCCAAAACAATAAACTACTCTAATGGAAAGCGAAACAAACGGCATTGTTTCCTATTAAGAGGTAATTAAACGCCCTCTACTTTCGAAAATTAGCGCCACTTTCTGTGAACAATTTCGGCCTCCAATTCCTCCACAACAATTTGGAACACGGCTAAAAATGACTGAAATATATTTAATTCCAACATCATCGTTACGACATGCGGTAAGCATGATGTCAAGGACAGCAGGTGGTGGCTCGGCATTCGAGAGCGTGTTTTTTTCCTACTGACTTGCTGACCTCTAGAGGCACCGGAGGATTGAAACAAAGTGCATCTGAAATTGAGCTTAGAGAGGCAATCGTTGACTAATTAGAAGTTATTTTGCATGAAAGCGAAAATTGTTGCTTATTTAGTTAGAGTAAGGAATTTTTCTATTAATTTGAAATATTTATATTCTAAAATAATTATTGAAACACTTAAAAGGGAACTATTTCCCTCTTTTACATTTATAATTGAAAGTAATAGGAGCTCTCTATAAAGAAATAAAGAATAGAACCATCTAAACAGATTTGGTCCCCTAGGCTTGAATAATTTTGCGCCTTACACGAAATACAATTAAGAAATCGAACATTTATCGATAAATGAAAATTTCAATTTAACCCCTTCGCTGACAATGACGAGTCTAGCTCGCTCATCGAATTACTGAATTTTTAATGTTAAATCTGCATTTAAGTGAAGTTATTAAGTACTTTAAAGCGAAGAAAATCACTTAGACGAGCTTCATTGTAACAAATGTCCCTTATATTATTATGCGAATTAAAATAACAAATAACCTAAATGGGATGCGACTTCCTAATTAGATGTGAAGTAAATTCGTAGGTTAAAGGGGTTAATAAAATGAACGAGGAACAAATAAAGAAAATCAACTGTTTTAGGATGAAAACATTACAATTTTAAATAATCGTTACTTTTTAAAAAAGGAATTTTGACAAGTATCCTCTGTCTCCCCTGGTTATACACGTGATTGGTCATATTTTAAAAGTACTGTTTTCTTTTCCATGAATGCTGCATACAAAAATCAAGAATATGCTTAATATTAAAATTGATACAAGACATGCATGAAAAATTATTAAGACATTATAATAAATACATTAATGTAGTGATCGCATTCATCTCTCTCAAATTACTTAATCAATGTGAAACATTTTAATTTAGTACATAAGGTAAAAATTACAAGTAAACAAACTATATTTAGTTAGTATGCAGTTGCAAGTTTGTGAATTGTAATAAGCGTATAATATTTAATATTGCAAGCTGTTCAAAGAACCAAATCGAATTCTCTATTACGATCCAACTTACCACTATTTGTTTTATCATTGATAATGCGAACAACTTGTATTGCTCTTTAGTTTGAGATTTTCTTGCTTTTTGCCACTGTATAGTTATTTTTTGAACTGATTCGCATGCTTACGTACCATTCCAAAATTGATGACGTTAAATACAAGTCATAACCATAATTATACTCATAACATATTCAAAAATATAATTAAAACTTTGCGATTCAAAATTAAAAACAATTAGTAAAACAATTTTTAGGTTTCTTTAGGTCAATAGGATCCATGAGCTGCACCAATAAGGATACCAAATAGAACGGCGTTCAATCCCTTGATCTAAGGATTTACTTAACTTCCTAATTAGATATCCTATTTGGGACATTTATTTTAATTCCTTTAATAATATAAGAGCATTTGAGATATTATAGAATTTTTAAATAATTTTAAATTATTAACACTTACTTTATTGCTGATTTAGAATTAGATTCTCTAATTCGATGTGCGAGTCAGACTCCTCATTGTATGCGAAAGGTTTAATATAAATAATATTTTGGATGGGTGAGTGGCAATGCTAATGTAAACAAACACAGAAATCAAAAACATATATAATCCTTGAATGTCAGTGGCAACGGCGGCAGCTGGAGTTCAAAAATTCAGGGCTACCACTCAGTGTCCCTGAATTTTTGAACTAGAATCGAGTCAAATTATCGGCCTCACAGCACTAAAAAAGACCAATGCTGTAGCAAGAAGTAACTTAAAACTATGATATAATCACGCCACATAAATTATTTTAAAAATAGTTGTAATATTTTTCGTGCTTTGTTTTGTGAGAATGAATGAAGAAAATCGAATCAGAGCATAGAATATATTCGTTTTCCTAGTAATGGATTAATTTCCTAGTAAAAAGATTGATAAAGATCAACAATTTAATATGAAACCCTCATGCAATCAATCTTCTATTAATCTAGTTATTGGCATTTGAATGTTATTTTATTTAACTTGATATACTTCATGTTTCGTTTTTTTTTTATTCGAATGGAGTTTGATTCTGTCATATACAAATTATAGAAGCAAGATTATAATCTTCAAGCAATTCGAACTCGACATTTTGATGAATCTTCAAGTTTCAGATCTCTCCGTGTTCGAAAAACATTTTTGGCATTATGTCTGTGTGTGACCAAGTTAGCTGAAAAACGCTTTGAGCTAGACGGCTGAAATTGGGTATACAGATTTTACATCAAATTTTTAGATTTCTATCTTATTTTGAAAAACTCCATTCAGAGGAAGTAAGTATATCTTCCCGGCTGAGCCATGTTCAGAATGGGAGTGACCGTATCAATCTGGACTTCTAGAAGCATGCAAACGCGATAACTCAAAGACACAATGACTTAAATGTATCAAATTTGGTATGTGATTTTGTGACTACAATTGTAATTCTGTCATGAATTTTGGTTTCAGTGTTTGGGCAAAATACGTTTAAAACACAAATTCGATTTTCGTATACTATTAACCGCATGCCAGGGATTAATCGCCAAAAAAATTCGCCAAGGATCACACGATATTCGTAAAAAATGCTAAATTTACGCCAAAGTTTAATACTATGTACGCCAATGGAAAGGCAATCTCTGGGATCACACTTTTACTAGAGAAAATGCGAAGAAGTTTTTATGGGACCATTCCCGCTTTTGTCACATTAGAAAGGCAAGTTCCTAATATATTTTTTGTATTCATTCAGTATTTTGCTGGAAAATATAAGATTAGCGAAAAATTATTTCTTTAAATTTCCTACTTAGCATATTAAAATAAATGCATAACAACAGTCAGTACCAGAAATCCTCTCGCAGAGCAATGCAATAAAAAGAAATGAAATATTATGACTAATCTCGTGAATTCACAGATGACTTCATTTCCAATGATTTTTTAATAGCAGCTGCTTAATTATTCTCAAATGTCCCATGGTTATTTTTCAATTGCATGTCAATCTAAATAATATTAATCGAGAACAATTCAGGACTCATAAAAAAAAATCGTGAAATTTTGTTAAAGTGCAATAATGATTGAGTATCTATACCAAATTTGTTGTTAAATCTAACAAAAATCGCCTTGGTCCGCCAAATTTGTCGCGAAACTGAATATAGTTTCACTGAGGAGTTAGTATCTCAGTTAATATTTGAGTATGATCAATGGTTAAAACAAAAATAATGAACAAATAAGTTAAAAAAAATAGCTTAAAACGAACTATGCTTCAAATTAAAATGAATTAAATAACATTTATCACAGATACAACAATTGTAAATATTTCTCAGGATGTGAGCATAGTATGGTTGATCTTTTCCATTCTCAAAAGTAATGAGATGCATTATTACGCAAAAGCGCAATGACTTAAATACACCGAATTTAGTATGCGATTTAGCAACTACAATGGTGGTTGTGTCGAAATTTGGTTTCGATCGGCTAAGGAAAAACACGTTTTCGTATACTACTAACCGCACGAATTTGTCTTTGACAGTCTGTCGATCTCCAAGTTCAGAAACGTGTTAATGGGATGATTCAAAAATGAAACTTAACAAGTAATATATAAAAATATTTTTAATTCAATTCCTACTTAGATCAACAAACTTTTTTACTTGCTTTTTATTATTTATATATGTAGTGACGAACGCCTGATGACGAGCGCCATCTGCTGGCCAACAGGTGTTGAACTTGTTAGACGGAGTGCAGACGAGACGAGATGGGTCTGAACGAAAGTCAGGACGTGTGAGACGAGACGGGTCTCTGAACGAAAGACGCGACGTAACACGTGAATTAATCCTGCGACGTTTTCGACGAAATCTATTTAATGTTCATTTCTTTTGTTAATGTAATTGTTCGTCCTAAATGTAATTAAATGTGCTTGATTCTAAATAGTAGTGATTCCTGAGTCCTACATATATATCTTATATTATTTATCATCGGATGTCGCGTCAGTAATCTCAGAGCTCAGCGACAAACATGGCGACTTTGGCGATCAAATAGAAATTACTGGACAAATTAAATTAATTAATATTTGGAAAAAACTGTATTAGTATCAAAAACTATATTATCATCCACTACAAGTTTAAAAAAAAATGTTTTTGAACAAGATATATAAATATATATATAGGGAGAGTGTGACCTAATATTATTAATTGAAAAATATAAATTTATTATAATAACATATATTTTCAAATCTGGTATGGTTTGTGACTTCAATTGTTTTTTTGTGTCAAATTTTGGGTTTACTGGGCTGGGGAAAACGCGTTTTAAACACAGTTTCGATTTTTGAAACTACTAACAGCATGAATTAATCGCCAAGAAACTCGCCAAGGATCGTACGATAAATTCGTAAAAACGCTGAATCAACACTAAAGGTTAATATTTCGTTACTACTGCACGCCAATACCATTCAAGGCATTCTCTAGCATAATAACTTTATTACTGAATATACGAGAAAGTTTTGAGGAAACCACTCCCACTCATTTAGTCTAAAATTTTTGACTGAAATACGGGATAGATAGTTGGAAATGATAACTATAGTGGCTAAAACATCAGCCAATTCGAGAGAAAGGGATCGACAAGTTTGGTTCAAAACAGGCATTGTCTATAATCCGAATTTATCGCTGGATATTCCACTTCAGGTATTCACACTTCACAATAAAACGATAATTCTGATATTAAGAGTGACTGTGTGAAAAAGAATATTGAAATAAATATTCAGATTGAATATTTAAGTATTTTGTAGCATACATTTTTTTTTAAATTTACGAACGCAAAAAATGAATTTTAAATCTTAAAATTAAACGCACTTTCAGGTTATATTTTTGTTTATAGTGTTTTAAAATAACAATTTTCAAATTACAGATAGTAGTTATACATACACAGATCGAATTTTTGAACTTCATCTGGCATTTTTGTAATCTGGTATGTTTTATCAATCTACAGATTATAACCTTGATGATTTCTAAATATATTGGAGATTTTATTTGGAAAACTATCATTTCAGTAGATTTCTGAAAAGGTGATTATCTAATGTCAATCACATGTACTGAGATTCTCAAATATAATAATAAAAAAAATCCAAACTTACCAATTTCTGGATTTTATCATTTACACTTATATCATGTAAGCAGCTTTCACAGGAGGCCAACTATTGCGCGCTGTAGAAGGTCACGCCTACTTCAGGAAGATCATGTGATCCCAATAGGACAATGGCAAATAGTTGTCTCATCGTTGCAATCATTTGCCATTGGGATAACATGTTCATTCTTACGTAGCTGTCATTTACTGGCAGATGATCGGTGGAAGTTGCCACAAAAATATATTACGGATTAAATTGCGCATTTTTTTTAAATCTTTAAGTGATTGATAATCTAATGTAGGAATAATTAGATCTGTAGAGAAATTATACCACGTCACATTTTTACTCACTTTACAATATAATTGGCTTAAAATTGATGCCAGATTTTTTATTCTTAATTATTCGAGGAATTTGTTAGTTTTTAGGTTAGCATCCTATTTAGAAGCTACCCGGAAAATATTTTGGGACGCTCTTCGTGATTTGACATCATTTTCTTATCCCTTTCTGCCTCTCCTCACCAGCGTATCCCACTCTGAGCATCCGCATGACATTAACATGAAGACATTAGAACCAGACAGCACTAAAACCGAGAACACGACGAACTTTCGGACAAAATAGACGTCCGCTGGCAGATCGTAGCAGCGTTAGAGACCAGCTTTAGAACCGAATAATCGGATTCGAGACTTGATTCTATGAAGGATTCCCTACTTATACGAGTCTGGTGAATGTTGATATCACAGTGGCCTTATGTTGAAGTGCTGCTTCAGGACCCTTTGTTCCATAACGACCATATATATGGGCTTAGTATAAGTTAAATATGAAGTCCAATCTCAAATGTCCTCTCATTAGTATGGAGCGAAAGTTTTGTGAGGGGAAAAGAGGTGCCAGTTTAGATGTTGCCCTCGTCTTCTGATCATGGTCCAAAATTGTGAGGTCAGTTAAAAAAATGCCCATGGGTTGTTTCAAAACCTGGCGGTTGATACTAACTAAACTAAGATGGATCGATGTTAAATATCACTCATTCGATCTCGAATTTTAAACTTTCCATTTTAATCATTGCAAATCTGTATTATTTAAAGAAATACTCACTTAGAGAGGATTTCTCCATATATCTCATGAAAGTTTTAAGAAACATATTGACATCAAGGTATTATCCATTTTTACAGTCGGTAAAGTAAAATTTGACACAGAACTGCAAATGCCGTCAAAAAATCACATACCAAATTTGATATATTTAAGTCAGTGCGATTTTGAGTTACCGCGTATCTGAAAATCGAATTTGTGCTCCAGACATGTTATTTTTTTCAGTCGATTGAAATAAAGATTTGACACAAAACTGAACTTGAAGACACAAAATTCCATACCAAATTTAATATGTTTAAGTTAATTGCGTTTTTGAATGTTCGCTTTTACATATTTCTGAAAGCATGGATCGACAGGCGATGAATACTTTGTTGGATTTAGCTCAAAGTTTGATAAGTGACGACTCTAAAGATGTTAAATCTGTGTGCTGAATTTTGTCTTTTCAGCCGGACAGACAGACTTTATCAGCGGATTTTGCTCGAAATTTGATAAAAAAGAAATCTGCAAATTTGGTCAAAAATCCATGTACCAAATTTCATCCGTCTAGCTCAAAGCATTTTGGAGTTATTTTTGTCCCAGACAGGTAGACATAATGCCAAAAATATATGTTTCGAACTTGGGAAATTCTTTATACTTCGTATATGAAAAAATAAAAATAAAACACATGTATTTAAAGTGCTAACATTATAACATACGGTTGATCGGTTCCACTGACTTCTATTTTGTACAAAAGGTCAATGCCAGCCTAAATATGCCGTCCAACTTCAGCCAGGGAGTCAGCAACCCATAGTGAAATGCGTCAGTTTTGATGAGCAAACAATAACCACCTGTAAAAAAATAAAAGAAAAGAACTCGGTCTTCGGGTGTGTATTTTTTTCACTTACACCCACTTATCTTCGAGAAAAAAAAGTATGCGAGCGGGAGAACCGGTTTTGCAAAAAAAGTCTTAAAAAGGCGTTTTACAGGTAAGTTCGTGAAATTAAACATGCGCAGAAGTTTAAAAAGCATTTTAACACAGTGAAATGATTAGGAGACATCGAGCAAATTAAGATAAAATTCGAAAGCTGAAAAATACTGAGAATAAGCAGGTGTTTAAATCAAAAACTTTAATCAGTATTCAGTAAAACTTTCATCAGTATTAAAAAATTTCCAAAAATTCAGTTGTAAATTTATGGTGATAGTCATTTTTACAAAGAAATGAAGCAAAAAAATACTTTTTTCAGAAAAAAGAGAGCGACGCACATACAAAAGAAGGGGATACTCGAATCTCTAGCTAGAAATATCATAACATAGTATTATTTTAAGCTTGATACACTCGCCTTGTTTTCGCCTTCTAACTCAATATATAACCATTTTACTTTGTTGTAAGGAAAAGAAAAGGAAGTATTAAAAAAGTATTATAATCGTCAAAATATTCGAAATATATGTTGGGGTGACAGTCTGCTAATCCATACTTTTAGAAACATATAAACACGATAACTCAAAAACGGAATAACTTAAATATAGTTATGTTGTGACTATAATTTTAATTTTGTGTCAAAGTTTGGTTTGGTTGGGAAAAATACGCCTAAAACAAAAATTCATCTTTATTACAGATTATACGAGAAAGTTTATGAAGACTTTTCCACTGGTTACTTCGTCATATACAAATAAAAAAAGTATTGTAATCATCAAACAAGACATTTTGAGGATGCAAAATTACAATTATACTTCACATTTCAAATCTCCCTGGAAAAAAAATGGACTTATATATGTCGGCAAAGACAAAAATGCTTTCAGTTAGATAGTATATCTATTGAGATGACATTTGATATATGTTCTTAACATAATTACAGTACTTTACTTTACGCCGGCGTCCTGGCATTGGGGTAGCGCGTCTTCCCCGTGATCTAGGCGCCCCGGGTTCGAGTCCCGGTTCGGGCATGGTTGTCCTTCATTTGTTCTATTTGTGAGATGTGTGAATGTGCCCCCCTTTAAAAAGGGGCTGTGCAAGCGAATGTGATGCGTGAGTAGCAAAATCGTACTCTTGGCGCTAGTTGATGCTACTAAAATAAGAGACGTTCCCTTTCGGCTTAAAATCGTTGATTTCAAATCAGCGGGCTTGCCTATTGCAAGTGCCATTGGAAACAACAACTTTACTTTACATAGCATGAATTTTCTCTTAAGCAAGTTCTTAAAGTATTTTCTTAGAGCATGTAAAAATGATTAGAATATTAATATATCTTACATGCTTTTTCTTATAAATATTGCCTTTATATTTAAAAAAAATGTATATTTATTGTATTGAAGCTGTGTTTTTTTTTTCAGAAATTAGCACTGCATAATCATAAATTATACTAATTGATCACATCATTTTAGCATCATTTAGTTTTAGCACTTTATAGTAATAATCTTACACATTCCCTTCTACCTATTATTTTTGTCCCATTTTGCCACCTCTCTTTTCCCTCAAATTAAAAAAAAAACATTTAAGAAGATTGAAATTGATTGATAGACTAATGAACAATGTGATAATGAACATTATCACAAATTTTTGATATAAAAATATAAATTTTAATAACAAATTTATATAAAAGTAATTAAAAATCTTTAATTGTATTAACTTGCCTTTTTGAAGTAATATAATGGCTATTTTAGTTGGGATCTCGTAAGTTTGAGTTATGGTCAGGTAGATAGGCGATAGGAGGTAGGTGATACACCTCCTTTTCTAATTTTCCGCACCAAAAGAAAGGGAAATATTTTGTATTGTTTCCAGATTGGGCGCTTTGGTTTATTGGAGTATTACATGAATAAACTTGGATCAATCACATTCCGATATCGACCAATCGCGCCGTCTCCGCGTCTTTTGGTTTGGCAAAACTCTCGGCAGCGACTCTAAAGCTTATCATCTACTGATCCGCAAGCTTTTGATATCCGAGCATTAACCGATATTTCAAGGGAAAAGTCAACCCCTCCTTTAACTCCGAGTCATTTGCAATAACGAGTCTTTGTTTTATCACAAGTCAGGGTATGGCCGATTCCATACGTCCTAAGAACAAAGCTTCAACGATATAATTTGTGCATATATGGTTCATATATAGTGTTCTTTCTATAATCTAGCACCTAACTAATCCGTGCTCTTTAGTAGTACGATGTTTTCGGAAACATAAGTAGGGAGTTAGAAAAGAAAAAAAAATGTCAACTAACCTCTACACTAATTAATCAATAAGCTACTATTTAAATGTTTATTGTATACTATAGAGATCCGTCCTTTGCTGAGTGAAGCTGGACAACTCTCGGAGAATTGCATAGCAATCCTTCTAGGTTTGTTATGCAAACCTTGCTCGTTTCAATCAAGATACTGCATCCTAACACGTTTTTTTAAAAAGCTATGGCTAAATTTAATTTATCCAATTATAAGGCCTTAATTCAAATCATAATTGAATTAAGTTTATTGCCCTTGGAAAAAGGCCTTTTTTCTTGATTTTTGTAAGCATTTATAAAGCGAAATGAAATAACAATGAACATTATCGAAGTGAAAATATAGGAAATTAGAGTTTTAAGATCATTTAAAGAGAAGCCTAAGAACAAATTGCAGTCAAATCTCGCTTAACGAACGCCTTACATACCGAACAAAACAAAATGTAAAATAGTCAATCGCTTAGTGAGCGATGTTTCGCAGAGCGAATGACAAAGAGACACTATTGCCTCACATTCAGGATAATCCTGAATCAGTTTGTGCTGAGCGTTTGTTTGAAGAGAACTTTTATATTTAGATAGAAGAAGTTTGGGTCGGATAGCATTGTCGAATGCGACTTCCAGGGATTTCTGCAAGTGCCTGAGAAGCCTTAATTGACAAGATTATGGAGTTAGAGGTGGATAACAACAACAACAACGATGAGCTGATAGAAGAACATGGCCAAAGCTACTGAAGAGTTCATGAAACAGAATTCTGTATCGCAGCAAAAAGCTGTGAAGGAGATTTGGCCAGAAGAAGAAGATGCAACAGAGCTCACAAGCTTCCAGTGAGATAAGGGAGTTGCTGAACGAAGCATCTGAGAAACATCGCCCTTATAAGACAATAGCTGTGCTAGCTACACATTCATTTAATGACAATGCTATCTCATTTTCTATAAATTTTGAAGCGTAGCCTATGACAAATGTCTTGAGGCAATTTTCTTGTAAAAAAGCAAGCATCATAAGTAATAAATTACCTTATTACACATTTGTTTGAGTTATTTTTGTTCGCAATGGAACACATGATCCTATTTTACATGGATTCCTATGGAAAAAAAATTGTTTCGTTTATTAAGTGTTTTGCTTTACGAGTAAGATTCTGGAACGAATCATGCTCTCTAAGCGAGGTTTCGCTGCGTTTAGGTTCATTGTTAAAGAATTTATTGTGTGATATCTTAGCAGAATGATAAAAGAAGCACCTTTGCGATTTGATGAAAATCCTATATTTATTTGCTTTTCGTGCCTTTATCTTCATCATCGCAGAATAAAATTTGTTAACCCTATCAAAAGTCTATGGAAGAAATAATAGTAAACCAAGAAATTTTTTTAATTGCGAAATAAAAGTGTCGGACTGATTACCATATGAGCAACATGCTTGCAGTTATGCAAATAATCAATGAATTGATGTCTCTTAGAATTTTCCGAAACAACTGATTTGAATCATTTAGACACTCACAGGACAAAATATAAACTACAAACTGAGCTCTTTCAAAAGGGTTATATTAGTGTTCACAGTACCTCTGTATAAAGGCAATTGCATACCTTTTTGGTCTAGAGACTACTGTAAAGCTTCCAAATGATCTGGCCTTAGACAAATCAACGTAAAGTCAACCCCATAAGAAAAAAAAAAAAAACAGACTTACACAATTGCAACTGGATAGCTTTAAACATATTTTGCAGATCTTTTTTCTTCAACATGTTTCATATTGGAATTCTATTCACATTCTCCAAGAGGAAAAAGAAGAGGATATGCCACCATTGGTTCATGAGTGAAATCCTTTGGTTGTTCTCACCCCCTGGATAAATGCAAATACCATGATTTGCTACCCCCAATATCTCCAATAAAATCTACTGTTTCTTCATTTCTTAGTTTAGTTTAGTTAATTAACATTCCGTTTTAAAGCAACGCTAAGACTATTTTAGGACGGACCTCTTCATTTTGAATCGCGGTGAGATGACGAGGACGATACTTGAGCTGGCACCCCCTTCTACTTCATTCTTTACTGTTGGAGTATCTTCTCATGTTCCATATCTGGATCCGCCATAAATGCCATCTTCACATCTTTTGAAAGAACTATTTAAAATAATTTGATGCGTTTGCAAGCAGGATGGATTTATTCATCGTAAAAGACAATCCAGTTTTTCCATGACTTCCTGATTACAGCCAGAATGAATCGAGATCTGTTTAATATTGGTTTCACTGGAATCAAAAATATGAAGCTAGCCAGCATCTGACTTGGTTTTGCTATATAAAGGTGAAACTTGGTGGTATATTTGACCTCGTATTTTTTAAAGCAATAAGCTCCAGTTGCAGTTAGAATACTTATTTCTGCACTTGTAGAAGGAAACTGGCAGTTAAGGGATTCAGATGATTTGGGCATGAAAATTTTTTCATAAACTTCTGACAACTCCAAAGCACAGATAAGTCATATCACTAACTCTCCGACTTAACTGAAGGTACAACGATAAAAACTGAATGATCGGACCGCCACTACAGTATTACTGGCGGGAACTGTGTATCACCGGCCATGGTACAACCCTTCCCTAAGGAAGTACGTCCCGTTATCGATGGGAGGAGTCGGACATCCACCTTTTCGTGTACCCATCAAGGTTGCGAGAACCAACTATCAAGTCGAAGCTTCTCTCCCTCAATTACAAGGTACCCCCTCCCCGGGGGAACGATAACATAGATAAGGGCACTACTGACATAGCAGCAATTCATACAGTTATTGAAAGCATTTCTTTCCATTTTTCTAAAGTAGACCCCACAAAACTCACAATTTTTTGTCATTGTTCTAAAATAGCTCTCTTCCACATCAACGTTCCAGCTGTGCACATATAATTATCTTTCAGGCATGAATTTTTACTTTCATCACCGATTTCCTTATCTTATTTATTAAAAAAATGTAAACAAATTAACTATTTCAGTTAAAGTGTATTTCTGGTACGTCTTACTCCTATCTGCGTCAAAACAAAAACAAAAATTTCGGATTTAATGAAATAGAACAAATTTATTTACTTCACAACCAATTTTGAAATGATTTCGTTAAGGTTCAAAGATTAAAAATAATGTTTAACATTTTTTTTTAAAGTTCAGAGATTAGAGTTCTTTTTCAAAAACAAGTGAGCAAATTAAGATTACGGTATCATAGGAAAGTTGCGTAACTTTATATGTGACGCTTTTTTTACGGTTAATTAATTTGAATTTTTTGCGAAGCACTTAAGCCAATTTTTTTTAACTGATAAGATTATTAGTTTTGCTCTAACTCTTTCTCTGAAAATAATTTTTATCGGATAGGGATTTTTTTTTATAAAAGTTTAAAATTTGTTCAGCTAGGGAAATGAACATAGAATAATTCCCAATTTTTTAATCACAATATTTGATGTAGAAATGTTTTCTTCTACCTATTTTAATTAGTTGCCTAATTTCTTTTGTGAGAATGCTTCATTGCGCAGATGAATAGTTTTATTTTCTCTTATACGCAGCATAGAAAAAATATTTTAACTGTCAAATAATTTGAATGAGAGATTTTGACGAATGTTCATGTTTTAGACCTCTTTGAGTTCAAAAAATTCATTTTTGGAAAATGTCTGCCCGTCTCGCTTTCTGTTTGTAACAAAGACAGCTCAAAACACCAAAACACCTGCGAGCTCGATGGATGAAGTTTGGTACAGAGCCGGTTTTCTCTCTGAAGGGGCCCGGGGGGTGTAATAAGCCATATGAGGCCCTAATTTTATGTGAAGTAAAAACAACAACAAAATCTGAACATATATTGCCGCATTGAAGAAAGATTGTCGAATGTCCATGGCCGAATGGTCATGGCACTGGTCTTTTGATCAAGAGACCTGGGTTCGAATCCCGCTAGAGACACTGAGATTAATGGTATATGTAAATACTTAATACCTTGATTTTATCTTTTCCTTTATTTCATGTTCCAGAAGATACTGGACATTTCTTTAGTTTACCAGACAAGTGTTCTGGACTTTTCTTACTGTCTCCAGAAGAGTATTCTGGAACTTTCTCTGCTTGTATAAAAGCAGAAGATTTGTCAGTTACTGTATTCTCGGTTCTGAGTTGAGTTAATAAATTGGTTTAGCTCTACTTCTTCTGTGCGTCATTGAGTTCAACACTAGAATATCTACGTGGCAATATTATTAATGCATGTTTAATTAATGCGTTCTTTATTTTTTTTTTTTTTTTGCTAATACATCAATTACTTCAGAAAAATTACAATTTTTTGCAATTTCTTTTTGGATGCTTAATACAGCAAGTGCATTTAAGCGTTCTGAACACATGCTTGACCGAAGATAATTCTTTATTCATTTTAATTTGCTGAAAGAGCACTCAGTACTTGCTCTAATAACTGGCAACGTAAAGAAAAGTTTTAGCACAGTTAATACATTTAGAAATAACTCATTATAATTATTATTTAGTATGCATTGCAATATGTCTTGTGCGTTATTTACGTCTCTTTCATTCGAAATCAAATCCCGTAGCAAACAAATTTCTTGGATTAGGTTTTCATTTATATCTGTGTTATAAAACTTTACAAAGTTTTTTGAACATTTCTCTAATTCATATTTTGTGTCTTGTGACAAAGTCTGACGACAGCTACGCAAACACCTTCAATAGCTCTTTATCTCTCATTTAGAATAAATTTCAATTTTTCTGACGTCTTTGTGGTTTCTAAGGGTTTAAGACTGAAATCATGTATAAAGCTTAAAGGATATATGTAGGAAGAAGGTATATAAATTATTTATATCATCATTTTTCCAAATATTAAGTTTTTTCATGTATAAAACAGATTCCTAATTAAAGATGAGTTTTACAGAAAATGAAAAAAGCTACAAAAAAACTAATTATATTTACTACATTCTATATTATTAAATTTTTTAAAAATGAATGATTGCATTTCACTTCTCAGGTTTTGAGCATTATTTGTGCCACTTGAAGCTTCAATTCAATTTTTGGATACTTTTTATAGTAATACACAGTCATTAAAGGTTCGGTAAAACTTAAAATTAATGTCCAGTTACTTGCAAAACATGACAAAATCTTGTCAACTTTCTGAAAACTCGTCAACAGTCAAATAAGAATGGGTTGACGGTCTGCCTAGCCAGGACTTATAATAGTTAAATAATATAGTTTATACATAATAGTTTAAGTATAGTCTTCTAGTTTGCACTTAAAATAGTTTTTAAAAAAATTCGAACGAATCAGCACGTGTTAGATCTCCCAGAATCTGTGAAACTTATTTTTTTTAAAAATAATATCACGCCTTTGAGTGAACACAATTATTCAAAAGCGTTTTCAGCTTTATGGATGAAATTTTGTATATGGTCTCTACTTCAGATTTTTAAATTTCTATCAAACTTTGAACAAAGTGCATTCAGAAGAAATTTGTCAATTCGGTGGTTAGAAAATAATTTAACGCGATAGCAACAAAACGAGGAACGCTAAATGAGTAATATTTGTTGTACAGATTTAAAATCTGATGATGTCATGTCCACGTTACAACGGAAACAGTGGGTCCAGTGGCTTCGGAGAGTAAAAACTCCTGAGCACCGGAGGACACAAGTCTGACTTCTAGCTCATATGAAGTTGGCCCTCACACACACGCTTGCACAACCCCTTTTTACGGAGGGGCTCTTTCACACACCTTATAGATAGAACACAAGGAAAAAAACAACCATGCCCACACAGGGAAGACGCGCTACCCCTAGGCCAGGAGCCGGCGATTTAACATCTAAAGTATTTCAAATTTGATTGATCATCAGTCGATCTGCTCGTTCACAAGCATGTTAACGTAGTAACAGCGACTTAATCTGATAATTGATCTTATCATTAAAATAGTTTGGTATGGAATTTTGAGTTTTATTTGGTTGACAAATCAGCGTCCAAGATGCATATTCGGTTTTCTTCATTATTCTACGAAGCACTAAAGGCTCATGTAAGGGATTTTGAAAATGGGTGCTTCTTGCATTGATGTTTTTTTCTGCATTAGTTTCGCGTGAATTTTAACTTTCAGCATATTTTTGCACGTTTCTTCTCTTTTTCTGTCACTTTTCTTTTATGTTCCACTTTCTTTGTTTAACTTATTACTTCCCTTATGTGAGATGGCAATTTACCTCAAATGCAGCACAGAACAGAAACTTATTTCTTAACATATTAAGTAAAGAGGAAATTAGTTCTCAAATTTTACTCAACGCATTTTTTACAAATTTCAATCTCGATCGATAGTATTCGTTTTAAATCCACTATGAAAAATCTAGTTAATATTCAAAAAATATATAAATTAAAATCAGAATAATTTAATTAAATATTAAATCCCCACTTTGCCCCCCTCTAGTATTCTATGCTTGATTATTAGATTTATTCCATTGTTTACTTAGTAATAATCATTGGTTATATTTCAGTTGTTATTGGATGCAGAATGTTTCAACAATCACTCTTTTTAACAATTTTAAACAGCAAAAATATTACTGTTTAATGTTAAACAAAGGCACAAAATACAAACAATATAATAGATGAAACAATGCATCCACCTTCTGCTGCTCTGTTAAGAATCATTTCTCTTTTTGCAACTGATCGTTGTGTGACTTTTTTTTGCTGAGCTATGCTTGGTGCGTTTTGTGAACACTTCCACGAGGCTACGGCCATCGTTGGGTGGATCGTCCTGTGGACGATCTTGGAACTGTTGAAATATTACATGTTCCCCCACTTACCCTCAATCGGAGATCTGTTTTTCGATCCCGATTTGGATCAAGATGTTGATACACCATCTGATCCACCTGCGAGTAGAGTAGAATCCGTCCCAGTGGTTCGCTCCTACACGGTATTTAGGATTTGCCAGGCTTTAGAACTTCCAGCGAAACTGGCTCCATCTGCAATCCAGAAGTCAGATATCCCTGTTGTAGAATCCTATATGGTCTACAAGCTGTGTTCTGCTCTGGGTTTGCCTGCACGGATGGCTCCTGTCGGAGTGCCAGTAGTAGAATCTTTTGAGATCTACCAGTTCTGCTTAGCCTTGGATATTCCAGTGAGATACCGATCGCAGAAGGACGCAGTTTAACATCAAAACTGTCGTCAGCTGCCCGATGCAGTTTTCAGATCAGAACTGTCTTCGGATGCAGCGATGGAGGGTGGGTGGGCGGGGAACGAAAGTAGCCCACCTCCACGTGGTGTTCCCTGGGCAACGGTGCAGTTCTTTGGAACTGCATCGGCTAAGAGGCTACTCAAGTATGAAACAAATAATGAACTTTTTATTTAGTTTGACAAAACTACACATCTAATTTTTGATTTTGCGTTTTAATGCCCCAAAATTTCATTACAAATATCAAATTTAGAACATGCAGAACGTGTATTTATGGTAACAACAACTGCAATGTTTTTTAGATTTACGTGAGAATTATATATTTTTTATCCTGAAAAAATAAAAAAGAATTTAAAATATGTATTTGATAAAGAATTGCTGTAGAACTCGCACATACAGAAAATCAGTAGCGTTGACAATCGTAAATCTGATAGAGGAATCTTATAATGACTTGAATTTGAAAAATTATAGCGACAAAATTTACAAATTCATAACATAGTTCGTCGCCATATATTTATAGCCAATTATGACAAAGTAGATTAGAGGTCTTATGGTCACAGCCGGCCTTCTCTTAAAAGGGGCCTGGATGCAAGAATTCATTTGGGGCCTTTAATTTTTGTAAAGTAAAATAAAATAAAAAACAAATACAAATCTGAACATATATTATAAATAAATATTTATTTAATGAGTGATTTTATTTTGTTAATACATCAATTATTTCAGAAAAATTACAATTTTTTTCAATTTCTTTTTCGATGCTTAATATAGTAAGTGCATTTAAGCGTTCTGAACACATGTTTGACCGAAGATAATTCTTTATTCATTTTAATTTGCTGAAAGAGCGCTCAGAACTTGCTGTAGTAACTGGCAACGTAAAGAAAAGTTTTAACACAGTTAAAACTGATAATAATTATTATATTATCAGAAATAACTCATTATAATTATTATTTAGTATGCATTGCAATATGTCTTGTGCATTATTTACATCTCTTTCATTCAAAATCAAATCCCGTAACAAACAAATTTCTTGAATTAGGTTTTCATCTACATCTGTGTTATAGAACTTTACAAAGTTTTTGGAACATTTCTCTAATTTATATTTTTCTAAAGTTGTTATATCAGTGATTAATTCGAAACCAGAAATACTATTTGGTATACTTTTAAGCCTCTCTTCTATTTGTACAATAACAGTACCAATTACTGCGTTAAAAAAATAACATCTAAATTCCTCTACTGAGTTATTTTTTTATAACTTCGGAACATAATCTTTTCCTTTTTCGAATTCAGGGAAAGGAAAATGTTCAAATTATGTGCTAGCACTTTCGATGAGTCGAAAATTGTGTTCAAATTTGTTCTTAAATTTTGGATTTCTGTTTTAATTTTATTGACTAAATTGAAAACGAGTCAAGAGCAATTGTTTCTGCTTGAAATAGCTTATTGATAGTGTTCATTTTGGAAAATCTTGCAAACAATAGAATTAAACATAAAATAAATGATATTTCTTGCACCTAATAAACTTTTAGCTTCGGATACCGCTGTATTATCCATACTTACATCATTTTAACATCAATAAATTCCTCTTGGGCGTTTACAAGTTTGTTCAATATACTGTGTATACACTGCTTTTACGTAATCTATTTTAGCTTCCCAGGGAGTGTCACATAATGGTTTAAGAGTAATGCTTAAATGCTTTGCAGAATTCCCCATCTTTTTCCCATTGCAGAAAATAAGAAATATAAACGTTGTAATGTCCCAAAAAGTTTTTTTTACTGTATATACCGCTGGAAGCGGCTTCACAAATTAATAAATTAAAGAAATGTGATAGGCAAGAAACTTAAATTGCATGTGGATTTAGAGAAAGTATTCTAGTTTGCACTCCTTTATATTTCCCTTTCGTGTTACTACCGTTGTCATATGCTTGCCCTCTACAATTCATAATATCTAAATCAAGCTCAGTAAATCTTTTCAATAAAGTTTTTGTTAGTCCTTCTCCAGTCACATCAGTTACTTAAATAAACCCTTTACATGATTCGTTTCAAAATTTCTCTTATTTATATATCTAATAATGATTGAAATTTGTTCCTTATAAGAAATATCCGGAGTACAATCCATTTGGACACTATAGTACGTGGCTGCTTTTATATCATGTTTAACTTTGTAAAGGACTTCATTTCCTAATGCAGAGATAATTTGTTCTTTTGAAGTATGCACAATTCTATTTTTCGAATTTATTATTTTGTTCATATGATCCGTTAGCACAGGGTCGTATTTACTTAATAATTCGATCAAACATAAAAAATGTCCATTATTAGGCTATCCTTTTATTTTGCGATTTCCTCGAAGTGGAAGATTAGGAAAATCGAACCATTAAACTTGATTTATTTTACCAATAGTTGAATGTAAATTTAGTCATTTTAGTAATTCTTCCCAAGCAATAAACGAATTAAAATGACAACTAGAACGCTCATGATCTCGGAATACAGTTGACAGCTTTCTCCAGTTATTATAGCCACTTATAAGTCATGTAGTTTAGTCATTTCTTCTTCTTTTAGAAAACAATATATAACAAAAACAAAACACGGAGTCTTGGAAGTCACGGAATAAATTAACCATCTGCAAAGTTGGGTTTCACCATTTGGCATTTTTTAAAGTATTACGTAGTGGAAAATGATCTACCTTAGCACTTTAAGCAAAAAAATCCCTTGTGTTGTACAGGCCTGCTTTAACACAAAACATTCTAAATTTATCAGTTATAATACTTGGACATAAACCAGGATCATTTATACTCTCTTGATCGTATTTGTTATTGTCACTTCCGTCATTATTTTCTGATTCGGTCATATTTGTATAAACACGCGGTTCTTCAACACATTTCATCGTTTCAACATTTTCATTGCAAGACTGTGCAGTTGGAGTAGAAATTTCTTCCCCACTTGAAGTTTGAATTGTAATTTCTCAAGTAGAAGCAATTTCTTTTCCAGAATTACTTCGAATTCAAGAAAAGGGATCTACCTGTGAAATTTAACTTATCTTCTTTTTTCTTTTCTGATAATTTTCCTTTTTGACACCCAGAGCGATATTTCTTTGGCATGGACATGGTTATATCTAACAGTATTAAGCAGTTTATAGAATGAATTATCAAATTAATGTATGCTGTACTCTACGCTATTTCCTAGTAAGTGAGATAAGTGACTGTTACTTACCTTATATTAATAATATTTTCGCTAGATTATAATATATACTGTAAACTTCGTATGTTTCCAAATCCGTCGACTGCTGCATTTAATTTTCTTCCTTAACTCTTCTTATTGCGGTCGTTTCCGGTGAAGAAGTAATGCAGTGTGAAGTGTTAGGAGTTGATCGTTGAATTTATCTTCGTTTTACCTTTTGTTTCAACAACTAAATATAAAGAAATATGCACAGATGCACACATAAAATATATTATATTAGATGTAGAAAAAAAATAGATAGGTGATGATTTACCAGTCCATTTGAACCCAGCCTCATCCTCGACTTCTGAGAGCCGTATGCTCCCAGAATTCGCGCTGCTCTGTCTTAACATGTCTGAATGGGTTCTCCTTATTCATAAATGAGCCTTTCCCCCCTTTTATAGGTATCACTGCGATCGTAGCTCAATAACAGCGTTAATCAAAGCTCTGCCAGCAGCGTGGAAACAAACGTATACTTTCAGTATGTATAAATGCTATTTTTGTTAATTCCTGATCACAGTGGGACCCCTCAATCGCGCTGCCCCTGTGCATAGCATTCACCGCACCCTCAGATGGCCGGCCCTGATTTGGTCTATGATCTTTGCACCCAATTTGTAGATTTCTGTCAAAGTTTGAGCAAAATCCATTCAGATGTAGTTTGTCTATCTGTCGGACTGTTGAATATAATTTAACACCATAGCTACAGAACGAAGAGAGTTAGATGAATAAAATTTGGTATGCAGATTTAAAAACTATATTGTGGACTCCTATTAAATTTTGAACCAAATCCAACTAGAGATTGAACATTTGTTTATCTAATACATTCAGAAGCATGCAAATGCGATAGCTCAACAACGCATTGACTTAAATATATCAAATTTGGTATGGGATTTTGTGACTGTAATTGTAGTTCTGTGCAAAATTGCTTGCCAAGCATGCTTCTAGAGCGTTCAAAAATGTATGGGCCCTGGGAGTGCGCAGAGCACCGTACACAATATGTTAAACAGGAATTAAAATGTGATATTGTATAATATACAAGAAATATTTTATCCTTCTGTTCGAATAGTATCTATTTATCAAAAAGAAGGAGAATGTAGTTTGGGAATGATAAAAGAAATACTAATGACCTACATTCGAGAATGATTTTTTTGAAATAGAAGCATATCAAGCTTGTAACGTAGGAACCAATTCTTGCATTTCAGATAAGGAACCATTAGCAGATAGGAACTGTTTAATGTGTGCGCGTTTCACAATTTTTCTGGGATCCTTTGTGTGCATATGCGTCATGAGCTTATGGAATTATTGTAGTTTTGTATTTTTTAATGTATAAAAATAAGTTATAGACATTATAATTTGTTATAAAAATTATGCGGAACCAATAGCACTCCAGAGGTTCTAAAAAATTTTTAATCTAACCTTTTCACGTACAATCACGAGTCTGACTCGCGCATCGAATTACCGAATTTTTAATTTTAAATCTGAAACGATTAAGTAAAGGAAAATCCAAATATCAGAAACCCAGCATCATATCAAAAGTTCTTTATATTATTTTAGGAATTGAAATAATAATAAACGTCTTAAGTACGATGTGGCATCTTATTCGGAAGTTAAGTAAATTCTTAAGTTTTTGTTGTTTATAATGGCACTTGCCATGTACAAGCTTTCTGATTTCGTCAGCGATTTTAAGCCAAGGAAGCGTCTCTTGTTTTTTAGTAGCGCCAAATAGCACGTATTAGTAGCCAAATATTGCTCGTCTTAGCTACTCTCGCATCACATTTGCTTGCACAAACTTTCTTTACATGGGGGCACATTCACACATAGAACAGATGAAGAACAACCATGCCCCAACAGCGACTCGAACCCAGGACGCCTAGATCACAAGGAAGACACTCTACCCCTATGCCAGGACGCCGACAAATTCTTAAATCAAGGAGTTAAACAAAGCAATAATTTCACCCAATATATATAAACGTTTTGAATCAAAGAAGTTAAATTTCAGTTACACTTGTATTCTCAATGTAACAACAGAATTAAAACTAACATTACATTTCCAATTTTAAAAAATAGACGGAAATGAATCAGAAAGATTTTTCCCCTTTAATATCACATTAGAAGAGAATGAAATGTTAACGTGGGTAAATTTAATATAACATGGGTAATATTAATATTTTAAAATATTTTTTAAATAGTGCTGTAAAAAATTAATGCAAAAAACTTCTATTAATTATTTTATGTTTTTGTCTCTAATTTATAACCTTTTTATATAAAATTGAATATCCGGTTTTCAAATAAGCTATTAAAAACGTTTTTAAGCTCCTCAAAGAAGGGTGTGTGAAATGAAATTACGATAATGTTCACTACGCAAACATTATTTTTAATTACCTTAAAATAAACAAATAAAAAAGTTTTTAGCGACATTAATTTTGCCACAGTACAATTTCTCTTTGATTTTTATCAATTCTACTTTTTGTAAGATTATAAACTTTCCTACATATTTATAATTGATTTGCAAGCAGAAACTGGACTTTGAAGTTGGTTTCTTAAAAAATATATTTTAACGCACCCAATCCCCCTACGCCATATTGGATATATGTAGCTTAGTAATTGCTGTTTGTTTTACATAACTTTCAGTCAGGGCCGCCGCGTGGGTATTAGGCGCCTTGTTCAAATTGAAATTTGGCGCCCCTTTTATGGGGTTCTGTTGCAATCTTATAAAATGCTGCAAATTATATGTGAAATACTCTTTTATAGTATTCAAAATTTGACTTTCGAACTTAAAAGCTTTAAAATTATAATATTAAAACACGTTTGCCTTACTGATTTTATTATTTCATAAATTTTAAAAACAAAAAAATGATAAAACATTTTTTAAGTAAAATATAAGAATTAGAAAATATATTCAAATACTAGCCGCCTTTGGCGACCAGCCGGTTCGCCAGCATTACCGCTCGCTACAATTTTCAATTAAATATTTTATGTAACTGGTCTCTTAAAGGATTCTCAAACAAAACATTTTTAATCTTCAAATTTTGATAGTCATACCAAACTTATACTGCTTAGATCGTTTCGTTCAATTTACTGTATATATTTTGCTAATTTGTTGCCATTTCCGGTAAAACATCAACTTTAATTTAAAATGTAAATGAAGAAATTGCAATTAATATTAAGATATTTTTTAATAAAACCAAGCGTTTTATTTTATTTATCATTTTTAATTGTTATTTTTTAATTATTATTATTATTGAATGTGAGTATTGCAAACAGAATCGCTCGGTATTTAAGTCTTATGTTAACTACAAAATATTTTTCATAATTTATGTAATATCTCAAACAATAATTCAACAAAAATTTCAGAGATTCAGTATAAAATTCAGTTTTTAGTTTTGCTTTCAAAAGGATTGAAATGAAATCAATAATAATATTTTGTTCCTGCCTATAAATATATTTCAAAAATTATGAAGTCTAAATTTAATGCAGTAAGGTATCATATTCTGATAAATATTCTGGGCACACCAAATTTTAAATAAATGAATGAATGTTTCTATTTTCCACGATCAACTAAGACTTATTTATGAAGATTTAAATGTTAAAAATTTAGAAAAACTCACCATTTTCATAATCTTAGGCCAATTAATCTTGAGAAACCTGCGCGCTGATTGGCGTATTTTCTTTGAAGAGATCGATGGAAAATCTAAAATTATCCTTTTTTTATTGAATAGTGATATTCAAATTTTCATAAATCAGTCAGTTTAAGTGATTGGAAATTAACTCTTAAAAGTCAGTGATTTAGTTGATTGGAAATTAACTCTATGACCATCATAAAATCTGTGCTTTCTCTTGTGGTGTATGCATTCTCCTTAATATCCGCTCGAATAAAACATCACATATAAAAGTAATACATAGAACAAACACATCAAAAGTAAACATAACATTACAATAGTTGCCAAAAACAAAAGAGAGAAAAATGCAATTAATAAGCAGACGATATTTAGAAAAGTACAGATGTTTAGACTGGGAAATGAAATTATCTGAAATTAAAAACACGCGCAGACGATATTTACAAAAGTAAAAATATTCAAACCTGAAAAGGAAAATATATGAGTTATTCCATCAATAAATGCCATAAGTTTGTTTATATCTTCATTATTTTATGAGTCATTAAACATCAAAATGGGTCCGGGACTAAATAAACACCCTGTATAGAGAGTGTAAAAGATTATAAAATAATTTTTCTTGAATTTATTTTTTAGAAAAAATAATATTTCATATTTGTTTTATTTCCTACAGACGCGTGCCAAAAATTATATTTTTGCAGATTTCATTTCCAAAAAGATTTAATATATTTTCAGTTAGAGTGATGGCAACACTTTGAAAAAAAGCTATTTTTTTCCCATGAATGCGAAACGTGCTTAATCTTAATTTTTATTTTTTACGAAAAAAATTATTGAAAAACATAGTTAAAATATTTATTTAAAAATTCATTAAAAATAGAAATTTAATTTTAAGATTAAAACATTAGTATCATGTAAAAGATAAATTTTTGATCTTTAACTTCATGTAAAAATCTTTTTTGTGCTGTAATATTTTCGGAAGTTATAGCAGAAACACGTCAAAATTTCGCTTAATTTTTAAATAAATAAAATTCTAGTTAAAAATTCGAAAAAATAACCCCCAGGTGCTCATTCCCGGCCTCCAAGGTATACACGTGCCAAATTTGGTAGCTGTAGGTTGAATGGTCTGGCCTGTAGAGCGCCAACACACACACACACACACATTGAGCTTTATTATAAGTATAGATATAGATATAGATTGATTCTCCTAGCTTTAGCAGCTACAAACACTCGTATCAATTCCTTTATGTCTAATTTATCCAACATTTCGCTCTCTATGGATATAATTGACAAGTCCTATAATCTCTCCTGCGCCATGGTAGATTGCATGTAGTTTTTTTAATAATTTCTAATAATTTTAAGTTTTGAAAAGCTTTGTTCACAAGTAGCCACCGAAACTGGCAGTGTTAAAGAAATCCGTAAAGCTACTGCAATATTTGGAAATGTATTGGCAAAATTGTTTTCTTAAATATAATTTAAAACATCAATAGGTGACATATTCTCTTCGGTAAACATCGCAAAGATTTTATTTCTTCCAGCAAATTTAATCCATCAATGTGCTTTTCATTAACATTTTTAGTATCATATTTAATTTTTTGTTCTAATTCTTTACAATGTTTTAAAATTTCATTGTCTCTCCAGTTTTTTAAATTAGGTATATAGTGTACTACCTTGAAGTAATTGTAATGTTCTTTTAATTGACTGAATCTTTCAGTAATTGAAGAAATAGCAGTGTCTAATATTATATTGTAAAATTCAAGCTTAATTTTTTTGTCTTGGATTGTTGATTAGCTCGTCGGTTTGTTCATCTTGAAATAGTTTCTTTTTAAACCTGTTTCGACTTTGTAGAAAATCAGTATCTACCCCCCAAATCATCAGCAACGATACTTGCAATGGCAAATGCATGTTCATACGCTTCATCTGATCTTGGATTATTTAGTTCTGATATAATATTTTATAAATTGTCAGTCACGATTTGTAAATCACATTTAGAATTTTGCATTATTTTATTTACCACATTTACTAAATTAAAAATATCGTGCCAGATGTTAATGGAAATGAATTTAAACGAGGAAACCTTCTAAATCAAATTTTTTGCTTGAGTTCTTTACTCCATGTCTCTTATTTGATCTTCTTGAATAGTTATTAACCTTCTCGAAATTCCCTTCAAATTGTTTTTCAACGGTCTTAAAGCTTGAATTGTACTTTCCCATCTGGTGTTGGAGAGTGGCTGTAAAGTTAGATTTTCAAGATACTGTTGCAAAATAGAGCAACGTTTAACGGATGAAGAAAAGTAGTTGCAAAGCTCCTGCACTACTCCGAAGAAATTAACTGTTTCGAAGGAAATTTTAGCTGCAGCATTTAGCAAAATTCTCTTTGCAAGTTTAGAGAATGGGAAGAGCAAGGGATATAGAGTGCCCTCGAATTATTTTCAATAATTTTTTGTTGAAATCCTTTGAGCTTTCCTCTCGTATTAGAACCATTAAAGTAAGACTGGCCTCTTAAATTTGATAAATTTAGTTCTAACAATTTTAAATGTCCGTTTATGAATTCGAACAGACCCTGTCCAGTAGTGTCGTAGACAGATTGAAATCCTAAAAAAATGTTCTTCAATTTGGGCTTTATGGTTTCCTTGTTCTTATAAACAAATCGAATTACAGCAGTCAACTGTTCGGTATGACGGACATCAAGTGTAGTATCCAGAATAAGTTAGTAATATTTGGACATTTTAATCATATGTAATAAATGCTTTATAAATCCTTCTGAAATAATGCTCATAGTTTCATTCTGAGTTTGATCCCCTAAGTAATGAGCAATGTTCTTATTTTGAGATGTTTGAATTTTGTGGAGATGTTCAGCTATTATTGGATCAAATTTTGATATGGTTTCAGCCAACTTCAAAAAAATTCCATTATCACTATGATACAA
Source organism: Argiope aurantia (assembly GCA_026543865.1). Classification (NCBI taxonomy): domain Eukaryota; kingdom Metazoa; phylum Arthropoda; class Arachnida; order Araneae; family Araneidae; genus Argiope; species Argiope aurantia. The sequence goes on along the minus strand of JAPMOR010066942.1, from coordinate 41,310 downwards.
ATCTTTCGAAGAATCTCTAAATGCAAGGCATTGCCGGGCTAAATATTTAATAAAATGAATAAACCGTTCGATAACCGATTGCCAGTAAAACTTTTCTGCATCATAAAGTCTTTATTGAGCTGCATCCATGGTACATAAATTACGCAAAGACATTTTGAGTTCACTGCATTTTGAACTAGGTTTAAGGTGAAATGCACTGCTTTCATGTGTTTTCAAAATGTGGGTTAAATCTACCCAATCATTACATCCATCCTTAATAAGCTGTGAATGCTTCTCTCTGAATAATTTACATGGGAAGCAGAAAACTGCGTTTCGGGAATTTGAATATACCAAATAATTTCTAAATACTTTTTCTCCGTCCTATAATGTTCTATAATCGAACGATACTGAAAACTTTCTGCCAGTATTATCTCTCGGAAAATGTTTGGTTATCAAGCGAGGAGGGCCATTTTCAATTAAACAATCTCTAATTTTTATAGAAATTGTATCAGGCCAGGTAGCTGGATCGTTTAATTCAAAGTCAAAATCTTAGTTTTGAGATATTACGTTATTACCAGGTGAATTTTTTACGTCGACATCTAAGTTTTCTTTTGGTACAATCGTGGATTCTTCTTGATCACATTCTGATGGATTTACATTTTGAGATAAATTTTCATTATGAAATTCCAAACCAGATGTTAGTGTTGATGGTCCTGTTCAATTGCTCGTCCTATCCTATTGCCGCATTGAAGAAAGACTGTCGAATCTCCATGGCCGAATGGTCATGGCACTGGTCTCATGCTCAAGAGACCTGAGTTCGAATCCCGCTAGAGACACTGAGATTAATGCTATATGTAAATACTTTATTCCTTGATTTTATGTTTTCCTCTATTTCATGTTCCAGAAGATACTGGGCATTTCTTTAGTTTACCAGACAAGTGTTCTGGACTTTTCTTACTATCTCCAGAAGAGTATTCTAGAACTTTCTCTGCTTGTATAAAAGCAGAAGATTTGTCAGTTACTGTACCATTAGGCCCATAAGTCCAGGGCATTCTATGACGCCAGGGCGCAAATCTACCAGGACCTTGGAGATAGCCTTGCTACGCAAGGCGGGCGCTCCAAAAAGTCTACCATCATCGAGTTACTGTGTTCAGAGTTCAGTTAATAAATTGGTTTAGCTCTACCTCTTGCATCTGTCATTGAGTTCTATATGACAGTTCTACGTGACACTATTGTGTTTCTGAGATTCCGCCATTTTCTGATTAGGTTCCTCTCGTTGCAATTTCTTTTTTCTCTTTTGTGCTCCAGACTTTTTTCTTTTTTTGAGAACATGTTTCTAAAAAAAATATTTATTGCACTAAATAAAAAAAAAATAATTAATTTTCATTCCATATACAAAATGCATCATATGATTTTCTCTCAACATATTATTTGAAAGTCGAAAGCCCATTTATGTCATTTGCTACTAAATAAAGATTCAGATAAAAAAAAAAACTAATTTGACTGAAAGTTTAGAAACTTTTATTTATTTATTTATTTTTGAGGAAAATTTATTGCTGAGAATTTAGTGTGAATTTTTTCTTCTTTCTGCTGATTCAAAATATTTAATTAAATTAAACCAATATTAATACAAATTACTAAAAAGTATTTGTTATAAGCAATTGAAATATTGAAAACATCTCAGATGCATAATAATTATAATCTTTTAATGAAAAAGAGCTATAATCATTAGTAATTTTTTAAGAATTTTTTTTCGATTATTTGGAAATTGTAATTGTATATCAGAAATTGATAAATTAAATTCTGCTCAATAAAGGGTAAGATTTATCTGGGTTTTATAGAAATAAATAAAAATTTGCTTTTTGAATTATTTTGTTAATTTCAAAGATAAAAGTTTTTCTTAATGAATTGTTTCATTTTATAAATCTTTACTGCTATGAAAATAATACTAATAATATATTTAGATTGCTCACTTACCTCTAAATAATAATCCTATTTTTTAGAGCCATTATAAACAAAAACGATTTGAAAACTATTAATCACAGTACTTTGCTTGCGAAGCGATTCACAGAATGTACTCACTTTATGAGCAGAGACTATGTATATGATTAAAAATAAGTTTATTCCCTTTTAATTCAAGGGCACACACGCACGGTGGCGCCGCCACCATCATTCAAAAAAAAAAAAAAAAAAAAAAAAAAAAACTAAACAACGACGTTGAGCCGCAACAGCTTCACAACACATAAAGAATGCCGATACAAAACATTCCCAATTGCTGTTGCTACATGTTACAAATTATTAGATTTAAAAATTGCAAGCGTATAATTAACAACTTTTATTTAAGTAACATAAAATTAAAAAACAATAAGTACTATAAATTTTGGCACCCCCCTGACCCAGGCGCTCTTGTGCGGTGAACAATTTTGCCACCCTCACGTGGTTGCTCTGCTTTCAGTTATTTAAAAACTGTCAGTCCATCGAATCAATTTTATAAGAGATGGAGTCGCTAAGTAATATTTACGCCATTGTATTCTATTCTATATTCAAATGAAAAATAAATGCTGTTACGCTGTTCGAATTGTGGAATTGATTAATTCGACTTTGAGTGCATATTCTGTGTGTCATTCAACATTAAAAAGTGCTTTGCAAGATTTCGAGATTGAAATTTCAGTCTTGAGTACTGATCCTCGTCCAGGTGCAATAAAAACATTTGAAGGCGAAGAACTTTAAGTTTTAATCGATAAAAATCCAACCCAAACTCAAAAACAGCTTGCAAAAGGTCAGAAATTACTCTCCAAGCAATATCACTTCGATTGCATGCAACTGGAAAGATACGGAGGGAAGGAAGATAGGTTCATCCTAAACTGACGGAATAAAACAAAAACTGAAGAGTTGACATCTGCTTCAATTTGCACTCTTAATACAAAAAAAAAAAAGGGGGGGGGGGGCCCTACAAAAACTCATTACGGCTGGTGAAGAATGGATTATGCACGACAATCTTAAAAGTTGAAGAGCTGGCTTGATCTAGGCCAGCCATCAATATCAGTTACAAAAACGAATATTCATGCCAAGAAAATGTTATTGCGCATCTGGTAAGATAGGAAAGAAGCCATTTACTATGAGTTTCTAAATTCTAGTCAAACTGTTTCAACTGAACATTACCAGGACCAATTGATCAAACTAAGTGATCAGGGCCCGACTTAATCTAATTGGGGCCCGGGGCAAAAACTTCTTTGAGTCGTCCCCCTCTGATTCTCAATTTCAATAATGAATAACCGTGCCTAGAAGTGTATAGAACTTGTCTACGGTATTTTTAATTAATTAATTAAAAATGATATTTAAACTTAAAACTAAAAACACTCTTTGTCTTAACTCGAAGTACAAATTTTAACATTGAATTTAAAATGCAATCTGATAAGATGCTAAGGTAAGATTTGTATTAGAATGCTTTCTACAATTATCTTAAGCATCTGTCTATAAGAAAAACTCCTAAATCTCATAAACTAAATATTAGTACATTTTTAAATGAAAAATATGCAAATTTCTCAACAGTTATTTTCATATGTAGGAGTATTTAATTATTTCTTGCATTTATGGCATACAAACAAAACAAACTTCCTTATTTAAGAAAGGTACTTATTTTATCAGTCTCATTTTATTATGATAAATATTGGGACATTAAAGGTCGAATATATTCAGATTAATGAAGAAGCTAACATAAAACTGACGGATTTTACATTGTACTGATATTTTGTTAAAAAAAGTTCATTAAAGAAGGAAACTTAAAATAAACTTTTTATTCAATTTGGGGGGGGGGCCCTCTCTGATATGGGGTCCTGGGGAAACTTCCCTGTATGCCCCTGCCTTAGTCAGGCTCTGTAAGTGATGCTCTGGAGGAAAAAGACATAGGAACTCTTCTTTTCCTTAAGCTCGTAAATTCCCCAGCATGCCGCATATTTTCCAGATTTGGCTCCTTCTGATTACCATTTATTCAGGTTGAATAGCAGTTTACGAAACTTAAAGATGCACGAAAATGGCTTGATGGCTATTCTCCTTCTGAAACCACCAAGTTTCCATCACGAAAGCTTCATCACCTACCCTATAAATGGCAAAAGAACCGTAGATAGTAATGGTGAATATTCCGATTATTAATCTTTTTAACAATTCAATAAAGTCGAATTTGACCAGAGTCGAGTTTTTATTTGCACATTTAATAGAGCAACAGATGTAGCCGAAGCCGTGAATACAGCCACTAGTTAAAAATATTATCAAGGATTATTATATTAAAATATACTATTTTATTATAAAAAATATTATTTTTTAAAATTTTCTCCCAAATAACATCATTTTTATGAAATCAAAATTTAATTAAATTAGTCAATTAATCGATAATTAAATCTTGAAAATATCAAACTAATTTATTCTTATTGAAAACACATGTGTAAAAACTCTCCATATTTTTAAAACACCAGGGAGTTGGAGAAAATCTGATTACAAACTTTTTATTTACACATATATTAAAATAAATAAGTAATTTATATAAAGTAAGTATATTTATATACATAAAAACACACTTCTTTTAAGTGCATTTATATATATAAAGAACAGAAAGTTTCCTTTACATATATAAATACAAAAATTTTAATATTACATATTAAAAAATAAAAATAAGACTTTTCATTTTATATTAGTATTATTGCAATGAAGATTATGGCTATAATCATGGCTCATGTTTTATTTATTTTAGTGTTATTGTAATTTGTAAGATATTTATCTTTTATCGTCCATTCTTAGTGAACTTGTTCAAAAAACTATCAATCAATAGGACCAATTTTACCATTAGATGATATAATGGAGTGCATGAAAGCATCAAATGAATGATGCTTTTGTTGATTTTTCGTTAATCATAACAAATACTGGATTTCAATATGCATTTAACTATAATACTAAATTGATTTTTAACCCTGCGCACTCGGTAAGATAATTCGATACATAATTATTCACTTAATACATGGACTTCTTTATAACACCAAAAAATAAATACATGCAGCTGTTTTAAGTTGAGTTTTCCTGAAAAATGAATCTACATCTGTTTAACATTTTGTAGGCATTTTTAACAATCAGAATTGAAAAAATAAATAAATTAATAAAGCGTCAAAATGAGGCAACGGCTTGAACGGTGAGTGAGAGAAGACCTTCGAGAGGAAAGGGTTAAACAAGTTAATGTATTATTGACGCTTAAAATGCAATTCTTTTTATCTTCCTGGGTAATTAAACATTTAATTTAAAATAGCAAGAATTTTTTTTAAATATTTTTTATGTAGGATTTGTTTATATTTGACTATGTTATGTTTTACTATGCAAGTGAATACGTAGGTGGTGAAATTGGTAAAAGGCAAGTATGTTTTCGCAGATTTTGCCTTTCGAAAACAATACAACGATTTGAAATATAATTTTGAAAAAAAAAAGAGAAAATTTTTTAGCATTTCATACTATTAATGTTTGTCTTCAGCAATATTTTCTCAGATCTATATTGAATAGTAAAAGCAACACAGCTATATCATTTGACGTCCCTTCGATTTCAAATGTGCCATCGGTATTTCCATTGAATCTAATCTAGAGACAAGCAACCAAAGATAAATTCTGCAATTCGCTCCAAGAAAATTGATAATATTGTTACGAAATTCTCTTTACCGGGGTTCGTTTGGATAGTGGAAGTGATATGGTGTAAAGAACGCTCAATCAGCAGGCAGAAGTAGAATAAAAACAACGACGTTTATTTACACGAAGACACACAGGACAGCACAAAAGCGTCAACTATATACAGCACAGAGGACGATTATCTTCACCCGAGACGTGTAGCATACAACAGCACACACAGTACAACCAGAATCTACTGCAGACAGTAGCGCACAGCTCAGTTCAGCACTAGCTTGACTCAGTTGCTTCCGACTACTCCGTCTTCTACTTCTCCGACTCGGATTACTGACTTCGCTCCGTAGATTCCGCTTACTTTTCTTCGACCACTCCGTCCACTCTGACTACTGGCTTTTTACGCTCCGTCTTCGGACTACTCCGTCGTCTCTCCCTGGCAGCGGCGGCCGCTTCCTTTTATAGGTCTCAGGAGGCGGGGCTAGAAGCCTCTCGACCAATCAGGAACGTTCGAGGCGTATCTCGGTTCCTACTGGACGGATCGGGAAAATTCTCGAAGTTTCGGGTATTATCTATTTTGGCGCCAAAGTCACCAAATTCGTCGCCAAGTCGCCAAATGGTCGCCAAGTTTGTCGCCAAGCTCTGGGACCTCCGACGCGCTAATCCCATTCAGATGACTGTAAAACTTTCTTTCTATTGATGGAACAAACTATGCTGGGAAGCCGAATTGCAGGTTTCTAACAATATGAAGGGTGAATAACATTTGCATTTCTTATCTTTTTAAATAAGCATCTGATTGGAAATCATCTGACGCTTTAAAATGAATTCAACTGTAATTTTGGCGTATGGGTGAAGCGTGATATCCATTAGAGATTAAAAAATATGGTAAAAAATCCAAACAATTAATTTAACTGAAAGTAAAATATTTCGAAATTAGATTAAAGATAAGGTATAGAATATTTCCTTTATAATTGAAACGAATTTATACTATTTATTGGATAGTCAGTAGAAAGGAATATTGTCATAAAATGATTTCATCTATTAATGACATATCATGTAAGGATAATAAACATTTAATCGTATAGCCGTCAAATGAGTTTTCTCGAACGAGTGATAGAAATATTTAACAATATTAAGCAGCTTTGTTAAACTAGAAATCACGTACTCATTTCGGGACGAATTCCTTCTCGCCTTTTGTGTAACATAATTATCAGTTGGTTTATCTATCGACAGTTTATCGCATGATTGAACCGATTCGAATCACTCAGCTGTGTTAAGACGAACAGTGTCGTAATTCACAAAATGATAGGACCAGAAAACTGCGGTCTTAGGGGGATCCAACCTAAGGTATTCAGTTATAAGCTTTTACTGCCCTACAATCGTAGATGGAAAAATAAATAAAAATGTATTAGTAAAAGCAATGTGCCAAAATAATATCATGAAAATTATGGTATAGCCGTCGGCCATTTAATTTTTGCTTTTTTTACTTTTTCGTATATGAAATAAACAGAAACTATTGTAATATTTAAAAACTTTGAACTCGAGATTTTGACGAAGCCCTACATTGTAGACATCCTCGAGTTCAAAAAACATATTTTTGACATTATATCTATCTGTGACAAAGATAACTCAAAAATATTTACAGCTAGACAGATAAAATTTGGTATACTATTTTTACACCAATTTTGAGCCGGCGTCCTGGTATAGGGGTAGCGCGTCTTCCCCGTGATCTGGGCGTCCCGCGTTCGAGTCCCGGTTCGTGCATGGTTGTCCTTCATTTGTTCTATCTGTGAGCTGTGTGAATGTGCCCCCCTTTAAAAAGGGGCTGTGCAAGCGAATGTGATGCGTGAGTAGCAAAGTCGTACTCTTGGCCCTCGTTGGCGCTAGTAAAATAAGAGACGTTCCCTTTCGGCTTGAAATCGTTGATTTCAAATCAGCGGGCTTGCCTATGGCAAGTGCCATCGAAAACAACAACAACACCAAATTTGAAGATTTCATTCACATTTTGACCAAAGTTCATTCAATCTGTCTTTCTGGCTGTTCGAATATAAATTAACACAAAATGAAGACAGCTAGATGGATAAAATTTGGCACACAGATTTAACATCTATAGTGTAGACAGCTATCGAATTTCGATTCAAAAAGGAACCGACCGTCTGTCGGTCTGTATTTTCAGAAATATGCAAACGCAATAACCCAAAAATGCAAAACTTAAATATATGAATCTGTTACGTAAATTTGTGACTACAAATGTAATACTGTGTCAAATTTTTGTTGCAGTCTTTTCGGAAAACGCTTCTAAAACACAAATTCTATTTTCGGATATTTTTAACCGCATGTCAGAGAATAATCATAAAAAAAAAATCACTAAGGATCATATGATAGATTCAATAAAAAGACTAAATTCAAGCCAAAAGCTAATATTTCGGAATTATTTTACGCCAGTGTCATACATGGAATTCTCTGGGATAACGTCTTTATTAAAGAGTAAGCGAGAAAGCTTTGGGGAGACCATTCAAGTCCTGTTTTTTTCTTCTCCCCCCCCCCTTATCTTGAATATTTGCTAGAGGAAACCAAGCTGTCTGTCTGCGCTAGTGATGATGGTTTCCAATAATTAATTTTTACAATTAATTTTTTTTGAAACTTTTAAAATTAATTTGTTTATTTCTTTTAACAAAACAATAATTATTGGCCTTTGAATAACATCATACTCACATTGTTTGATAATACTAGATCATGATATTTTCAGATCAATCTTTCGCAGGTTTTCATGTAATGCGTTTAGCCGATTGACTATAAAATATATTCTAACAGCAACATACTATAGCAGGGAGAAATAATTAATGTTTCGTTCGTCTTATCATTTTGGCTTTCTAATTTCAAATGCATGCATTTCGTCTTTGGGGGTGCCTCTGCCCCAATAGTTACACTCAGTATTATCTTTTGAACTCTCCTGAAATTTATTTCCACATTTTAATGGTAGATTTGAACATGTTATTTTTGCAATAGAACACGGGATTTGAAATCGCATAGGAGGTGGTCGCTATAAGTGGCTGTTCATGAATTTAGTACAAGGAAAGGATGCACTAGATAAAGGGCCCGACCTAGCTTAAATAGAATGCAAATTTATAATAGCTCAGCAGCCAAATAGCACTCATAACATTATTACAAGTCGTGACAGATACTATCGGCACGGGCGATGGCAAAAAGAATTCGTGAATAACAATAAACCTTTCAAACATTTAAAGTAAGAATTGGGTGGGCTTGTCATGGAAGTGACAATTCATGCAGCTGTATCGTGTTGCTGTTATAAATTTGCACTGTACATTTACTCGATGCAATAATTCCTTTTACTTAATTCACGGACAAAGAGCTCCTGTAAAAATAATCTTTTCACTTCCAATACCAAAGTCTGTTGCAAAAATGGTTATTTCTAAATGTCTGATATGTCTTTTAGACTTTGTAAATTACCGTTCTGGATGTCCTATACAGAAATAGCCATTTAAAGAAATGGTTATATCTGTAAGTCTGACCTGTTTTTTATACTTTATAAATAACCTTTATAAATTACCTTTATGGATGCCCTATACCGAAATAACCATTTAAAGAAATGGTTATTTCTGTAAGTCTGATCTGTCTTTTAGACTTTGTAAATAACCTTTGTAAATTTCCTTTCTGGATGCCCTGCGCAGAAATAACTATTTAAACAAATGGTTATTTCTGTAACTCTGATCTGTCTTTTCGAATTTGTAAATAACCTTTGTAAATTACCTTTCTGGGTGCTCTATACAGAAAGGATCATTTAAAGAAATGGTTATTTCTGTAAGTCCGACTTGTCTTTAAACTTTGTAAATAACCTTTCTGGACGCTCTATACATATTCTAACCTGTCTTTTAGACTTTGTAAATAAGCTTTGTAAATTACCTTTCTGGATGCCCTATACAGAAAGGATCATTTAAAGAAATGGTTATTTCTGTAAGTCCGACTTGTCTTTTAGATTTTGTAAATAACCTTTCTGGACACTCTATACATATTCTAACCTGTCCTTTAGACTTTGTAAATAACCTTTCTGGACACTCTATACATATTCTAACCTGTCTTTTAGACTTTTTAAATAACCTTTGTAAATTACCTTTCTGGATGCCCTGTGCAGAAATAACTATTTAAACAAATGGTTA
>JAPMOR010066942.1:0-31491 GCA_026543865.1 Argiope aurantia | reverse complement strand
ATCATTTAAAGAAATGGTTATTTCTGTAAGTCCTACTTGTCTTTTAGATTTTGTAAATAACCTTTCTGGACACTCTATACATATTCCTCTGGTCTCCAATAACCAGTATTTGCTGACAAATATTACTTAGCATATAATTTATTGTTTTCCTTTGGATAGATTACGAATGACGATTGAATATTCCAATATGAAACTGTACCAATGAATGCAAATATTCACTACAAAAAATTCTATCTTTACTTTTGAATTCTGCAATTCACAGAAAGTAATTTGTCTTGCTTCTATGAATTCCAGCAAGTAAATGTTCTTCTGAATAGGCCCATATATTTGTTCCGCATCATTCATACGAGTTGTCTTTGGGCTTATATAATAAATGCATAAGACTTTTCTAAGCGATATGAATTATTCAAACCCACGAACTCGATACTACTAAATTAGTCATATTGTCTCTCAAACGGAATTTTGTATCTATTATATAATCATGGAATTTAGTTATGCAATTTTCAAGAGTATCTATGACAAATTTAATACAAAAGACATGCAGATTTTTGTTACATTTGTAACTTTACTTTTATTCTGAAAAGTATTTTTTTTTCCTTTGATTCATTTATGTTTGCTAGCTCCATAAAAAGATAAGCGGATGGAAAAAAAAATTACTAAGTTATATATTTTACATCTCGCAATCAGATATTTTGAAAATAAAAATAATGAATAATTTAAATATCATAAAATTATGTTCTTGTTTGAGCATTCCATGAACTTTAACTCTATTTCTACAGATGTTTTTTTTGGCACTTACTTCGACCCAAATATGTTTTCCTTACACTTTTCCTTTTCCCTGCAAACTGTGAATGAAACGATAAAAAAAAATTCCTTTTAATTGTTGCTTTAATTTCATAATAAAAAAAAACTGCGTTATAACATTATTTTAGTAAGCAAATGTTCATAAGTAAAAAATTAGTTTTCACTATCACATTAATTTTATTATCGTCTGCCATTTTCGCATAATAATGAAAAAATATATTGTAATTCAGTGCTATATTTTGCTACTTGTTCCTCGAAACATTTTCCTCACTTAAATGTATTACTCTAGCAATATATATGTGAAAGTTTGAACTCTGGAAGTTCTGGTTTACATGCCAATTTGTCATCTACGATGTCAAAAAATCATGGTGGAAAAATAATAAAATTAAAAAATAATTAAATAAAAAATATATATTTTGGCATCTAAAGTAAAAATAGAGTTAAAATTGAATTCTCAGTTTTGTAATTGACTTATGTCTCTTGATTGATTGAAGACTGGTTGGAACTAAAATTCTAACTTTTGATGAAATCTTACCAAAGTCAAAGCTTTGTCAGAGTTTATATTTTATTTATTTAAAATTTTAAGTAGTTTTTAAGACAAAAGGATTTAAAGTAGAAAATAATTAATTTTATTGAGAACTTCCAGACATGGTAAGAAACGGAGAGTCAATTTAAAAAATGAGGTCATAATTTTTTTTTTGTAATAATAAACAAAAAAAAATCTGGAATAAAAGGAAATCAATAAAATACATTTCCTGCTAAATAAATAAATAAATGATCGACTAGCTCGATACAGATAGTTTCTGACCATCGATCTTATAATTTAAGAATGTGTGGCGTTTCCTTTGTTGTTTTCCATACTGCTTGTCCCAGTTTTTAGATATGACATTAAAATTATTTGACAACTAACTATTATTTTCTTAAAATAACTTAGAACAAAAAATAGTGAGACAATTAAAAATGAGATTTAATTTTAGATATGAATAAATTATACTTGATAAATGAATATCTCGTGTAAGTTGGCAGGGCTATTAAAACAACAACAAGAAAAAAAAAAAGATATAGCATTGTAATTCATTGTGAATAATATGTAACAGTTGAAAGTTTAAATTCAAAACAGGTATAAATGACTATGGTCTACCTATCACCATACATGTACATCTGCATCGTTTCACACCAGACTGCATAAAACAATATGGGATGGATTATAATATCGTCTCGATATCATGCATTTTTTTAGAAGAATTCAGACTAAAGACTTATAACAGTACTGATTTTAAAATTTCAACTCTTATTTTTGATCTCCGATTCATTTATGAGCATTCTGTATATTAATCACTGAATAGTTATGAATAAACAAATCGTATAAACAAAATATGGACATTCCACATTTAGCAAAAATTAATATAAGAATGATCCGTAGAGCATATTAAAAAGCCGATGGGAACGGTTACTCCAAAACTTTCTCGCACATTTTCTAATAAAAACGAATTTGTGTTTTACATGCATTTTTCCAACCAATTGATTGTAATCAAAATTTATATATTTAAAAAACTATAATTATAGTCATAAAACGACATACCGAATTTGATATAGTATATAAGTCGTTGTGGTTTTGAGTTATCTCGTTTAGATGCTTCTGAAAGTACAGATGGTCAGACAGTCAACCCCTTATGGGATTTGTCTGAAATTTAGTTAAGTGCCTACAATATGGATGTTAAATCTGTGCACTGAATTTTATCCATCTAGCTCTCTTCGTTTTGCAGTTATTGTGTTAACTTATATTCGAACAATCGGACAGACAGACTTCCTCTGGATGGATTTTCCCCACCCTTTGGTAGAAATCAATTAATTTAGAATAAAGTCTGGATACTAAAGCCCATCGAATTGGTTTAAAGGATTTTGGAATTATCTTTGTTACAGATAGGCAGATATAATGCTAAACATTTGTTTTTTGAACTCAGGGAGGTCTAAAACTTGAAAATTACTCAAAATCACGAGTTCAAATTTTTTGATGATTACAATACTTTATTTCCTGCACGAGAAAGTGAAAATTACAAATAATTTGAAACTTCAGACCAAAGCATCATCTACATTGCTATCAAATTTTGAATGAAACCTATTCACAGCAAATTTGTCTCCCTGTTTGAATAGAAATGAACACGGCAGCTACAAAAAGATGAAATAAAAAAGCTAAATGAATAAAATTTGGCACACAGTTAGTTTAAGCATATAAAGGGCAGTTTAGTATCGTGGTGACGATACATTTGCAAGCATGTGAATGCGATAACTCAAAAATGCAACAATTTGGGTAAATGAAATTTGATGTATGATCTTATTAAAATTGTAGTTCTGTGCCAACTTTTAGTTTCAATCCCCCCCCCCCCCAAAAAAAAATGTGTCCAAAACGCATATTTGAATTTCTTTATTTTACTTCGAATTACAAAACTTTCTTGAGTGGGACTGAAAATAAAAATATGAGCACTTGTAACAATTGCGTCTTTGCCTAAAGATAGTAATTTTTATGAGAGGGAGGAGAGAGAATAAGATCTTTATTCGAGAATACATGATAGAGAGTTTATGATAAAATACTAGTGTAAATGTTAAGAAGTTATAATTTCAAATGTTTATAGCAGAATTTTGAAAAAAAAAATGATTCACTGTAATTTGAAGCTTAAACAAATCAGTCTAAACCATGATTCTATTAAAAGAATCATTTTTTAAAAAGAAATTGTCCAAACTCAAAGCGCTGCTTATAGTGGAGTCAATTCACGAGATACATGCTATTGTTTTTTTTATCTAGCATCTAACTATGAGTAGTTTCACAATATAATGTGATATGAGACCTCTTTTCTTTTCACTAGACGCTTGACAGATTCTAGAATTAAGTTGGTTGAGTGCATTTTACGATTGTCATGTTAGCATCAGTGGACTTCATTGTATAAGAGCTCTATAGGACAGCTAGGTATTCACTTATCTCGAATGATGTTATTGTTATATTTTCCAGGTTTAAAAATCTTTTATTCATCATAAAAATCCGCAAAGATATATACATTCTGCTTATTCAATGCTGGAAAACCTCAAAAACGATCAAACTATATCATATAATTAATGAATTCTTTCATCGTGTTATATAATCCGCCTTGTAGCTGTTTTTGAACAGATATTTCTTATTATGTTTTGGATTGGAATAATAAAATTGTTAGGAAAATCTGGCTCTTTTGAAATATCCTATCTTAAATAATCAGAACATTTTATTTCAGTAGCATTTTTACGAATTTCGTGCAAAGAAAAATAAGATGTGATAATATTTTTAAAAGTAGATTATGAATTGAATAATAATAATAATAATTTATGAAAATGATATTAATGAACGGAAATCTGAATTGCTATTTCATTATTGAAGTATTTTTTAACCCATTCGCATGCAGTGACGAATCTGATTCAGGCTTCGAATTATTGAATTTTTAATTTTAAATCTGCAGTTAAGTGAAAATATAAGTAACTTAAAATGCAAAAAACACTTAAAAACGCTTTAATATCTCAAATATTCTTATATTATTATAGATATTAAATTAATAATAAATGTTTCAAATAGGATGAGTCATCTAATTAAGAAGTTAAGTAAGTTTGTAGGTCAAATTTTAAAAATCTTGTGAATGATTATACGAATCTTGTGGAAGTTTTAAAACAAAAAAGAATATATCTAACAATTAATGCTTTGTTTTAAACTAATGTTTTTCTACATCTGTTAAACTTTTCATTAAATAATAATTATCGATGCTATTTATAGGATTTGGACAACTGTTGAATATCGAGCCTTCCATTAATGAATGCAGTATTAGTTTTAATTTCGCAAAGAAATGAAATCATTTCTTCGTTCATTTGAAAAACTTCACTTTCTCTCACTAAAACCCATCTTTTTCCCTCTAAAGAGAAATCACCTGAAGAAAAACGAAAGTTACTTTTCGGATCTTCCGACAAGTAAACCGGAAATGAAGTCTCACGTGCTCCTTTGCATCTTCCTTCTTGCAGCACGAGGAGTAGTCCGCACTGAGCATGCGCCCCTTTCTCTGCAGATGGCGATCATCCGAGAAGAAAGTTCCTTTTCTGCATCATTCGCCGGTTGATCACCGAACGGACGAGTGTGCCATGTCCACCTGCTAATTGACGTTTAACCTGTGTTGTGGTCTTTTTCTTCTAAATGGCGTGACAGCATTTCCGATAACTATGCCGGCCGTTTTCTTGGACAGGTTACCGCTTCCCAGCCTTCAGGCTTACACTGTGGGCAGTGTATTGCTGCTAGCCTGCTCGGTGCACTATGCTATTCAGATGACTTCTCAAATTGGATTAAATTTGAATGGAACCGAACCCACATTCGGAGGCAACGAGGTTCTTATGTACAGAAATGCAACTTCAGGAATAACCCAAGACACTTTGTCTTTCTTTGATGTGTTGTTTGACCGTGTGTGTATTAAACGTGTCGTTGAAGTGTTGTACTTCATGCTTCAAGAACCTATGTGTATATGGGTAAGTTTTGAGCTGTTTTTTGATAAATAATTAAATTGGGAAAGATTTTGCTAGAATTCATTAGCGTGCAGCTTCTAGGCTGAAGGTTAATTTGAGATAGGTTGAAATGGCCAGTTCCCAATATATAACTTTCTTATATATGTAATATTAATACTAGTACTAATAGTCAAAACAAAGTATATTAAAATGTACTACTTCCTTTCTAGAATTCAGCAATTTCTTTCTTTGAAATTTTTCATTCCATTTGAATCGGCAATGAAAAAACATTAAACTTGCAAACATTAGTCGACTTTTTATCAAGAATTGGTTTTTTCATTAAGTTTTTTTTAAGTATTGTCCTAGCTTTCACATGAAAATATTTATATTTTTTCCTGACGTTTTTATAAGATGAATTTTTTTTTGAGTTTTTTCTTAAATTTTATCTTCATATGTGTTTGATATTTTATTGCCTTTTTAAATGATTTCATGAATTCCTTGTTAAAGATACATTGCATGTAGATAAAGTATATTAAGTAGATATTTCAAAATTTTGCTTTATCTTATAGATAAAAAAAACTGTCAAATGTATTTTTGATACTTAAATCTAGCAGAAATTTAATAGTTTAATTTCAATTCTAAAACATAAATATGTCACTAAGCCATTAACCTATTGCAGTTTAGTCAGGAATTGTTCTTGTATCAATAAAAAAAACCCATCCAATTCTAGAACTTATGAATAAAACAATGCTAACTTTTTTTTATCTAAAAATTCTGTCAATATTCTTCATCACTAATAGTGAATATTTATAAGTACAGTATTCAAATATATATGTTTAAAAGAATATTGAAATTTAAAATTGATTAGAATGCCATATTAATTTCTTATTAAATTATCATATTTCCTATTAGATAAAATATATATCTGAATTTTTCAAGTGCATATGTAGAACAAAATGTAAACAAAGGGCTAACATAGATTCATTAAAGATTTAAAAGGTTTTATATTTATTTAAAAATACTTCTATGAATATTTCTGAAGATGATTACAGAATAAAAATGTTCTCGAAAAGAATATTTAAAGTATAAGCTTGAAAATGTTATGACTTTGAAATTTTTATTGATTTGAAATACTTAGTTGTAAGGAAAACAAAGCAGTGTGTGTGTGTGTGTGTGTGTATATATAATATAATAACAATACTTCTATATTCATCTCGTTACCTGTAGACTCCTGTTAATATTCGACAAATTTCAAAATAAAAAATTATTACATATATCTAATTTGAAATTAAGTCCATATTTATTAAAGATTTTTCTTTTCAATTTAGTGTTTTCAAAATAGGAATTTTTAAAAATATGCTGCTTAACATGCAATGCAAATCATATTCGCACCTTTTTTTAAAGTATCAGTTATCTCTTAAATTCTTCAAATGATGGATTTTCATTATCATATTTAGCCTCCATAGTTCTTTAGTTTATTATTAATATTTTGAATGAATTATTTAAGTAGATGTTAGAACCCTGAAAAGTATTTAAATTTAAAATATTTTCTCTTGATCTCAATTTTTAAAAATTATATACCATGAATATAATACTTATTCTCCAAGATTTATAATTTATTTTAAAACTATTCTTTTAAAGTAAATCAATTTTTCTGATTTCTAATGAATATATAAAATGTTTTATACTTAAATACTTTGAGAATATAGAATTTCAATATTTTTAAATTGTTGTACATCCCATTTTGAATTAAGTTGTTTAAATTTTTAATACCATACCATTATTACTTTATCAAATAAAACTAAGCATTTTCGAAATTTCAATTTGGTAATGTTGAACATGAATATAAATAGCGTGTTATATAGCGACAAAGGCTATTATCCCAATTTCATAATGTTCTTTGGTTACTAGATCTGTTTTATCATTTGTGTATTTCCTGTAGAGGTTTTCAGATATTCATACTTTGATATTCCATTTGGAAAATTAAATTAAGAATTTTACAGAATTTTAAAATAATGATTTTAGAATAGAATTAATAAAGTAGAAATATTTAGTAGAAAAAATTTTTTTATGGAATATTTGATACATTTAATTCAGTATGTGTCGTAGTACCGTTTGGAATGTTCTGATAATTTTTTGGTTCTTGCTTGTAAAATTTTTTGCTTAGGGTGTATTGTTACTTAAAACAAAAGCTCAAAAATATTAGCAGTAAGAAGCTATATTAACTCGTAGCTTTTTAAGAATTATACTAACTTTTGTGAAATTTTCAGCAATTAAACTAATTTTTATTACATAATCTAAAAATGTTGGACACATAAATCTAAAATGAAGTTTATGTCAAGCAAATATATTGTAAATGTTTCATTTGATTTGAAAATACCATTGATGCACATGATATGAAATACTTTGAACATTTATTTTTAACTACACAAAGTATTTAAATTTTGAGTATATACAATAGTCAATGAAATGATTTCTATATTCCCATTATGTTAATTCAAATTTCTTATTAAACTTGTTTTTGTCTTTGTTAATCAAAAATAATTTCTAATTTCTAAAATTTGTTGCATTGTGAAAAATTAAAGAAATATATTCCGTATATCATGGACGGTAATATTAACCGAATAGTGTCAGAATTGGTTTTTGATATTTTCGTTACTGAAAATGTCCCTGGGCAGTAATAAGAGGTTGCTATGGAAACTTAACCGTTTAGGCACAAGTGTCATTTTATTTATCAATTAATCATAAATGATGTCTTCCTGCACTTTTTTTTAAAGAATAGAATCTGATGCAATTCTTTTTATTTAATTCCATGACGAAGAGGCTCTGCAATGTGGAATCTGCGAGTTATTTATATTTTGCTATCAACTTTATTTTTGTTACAATAGTGAAAGCTAGTTTATTTTATTTAGTGATAACATATATCTTATGAGATCGGTTACCGATTAAGTTATTTATGTAAGCATAGAAATACTCTAATCATATTTCGAATGTGGATCATTCAATTTCAATTTATCTGCGAATGTCCAGGACATTTAAATACGTGCCAATTTATCATCAAGAATTCATGTAATGGTAAAAATGAGGTCACGGATGTGGTGATGGGAAATGTGGATAGTTTTATTTAGCAAAAGTATTTCAGCGAATGCAGATAAGCCAGGAATGGAATATGGGGTGTGATGGGGTAACACTAACGTTATGTAGAGTTGCGTCAAGGGTATTGCATTTAAACCAAGTAGCTATTTCCCGTTATGTTTCCTCTAAGTTTTTGTTTCCTTACCAATCTATCGAGCTTCTTAGCAATGTAATAATAGGAAATAATCGTTGGAAGTTTCAGATAAAGTGATTTAATAGTACTAATTAGTTGCTATCTTAAAGTGCTTATTAAAGTGGTTTTGTTAAAAATTTTAAGATTTTTTTTTTGGTTATTAAAAATAGTTTTCTAGATTGTTTCAATTTTCCCAGTCGAGGTCCATAAGAGACAATTTAGTAGTGAATCATTACTTCAGGTTTGCTTTCATATAAAATGTATTTAAACCGAAGAAAATTTTCTCGCATGTTCTTTAATAAAAGTATTATTCCCCACTTTCTGCAAAACATTGTTAATTTTGCTCAAGGCAGACAACGAAGCCTTGCGTGGCATTGGCTTACAATAGTTACGCAATATTAACATTTGGAGTGAATTTATCATTTTTACCTCATCTGTCGTATGACGGTGAGTAATTCCTGGCATGCAATTAATAGGATCCGAAAATCGAATTTGTGTTTAGGCGCGTTTTTCCCGAATGATTGAAACAAAAATTTGACGCTGAATTGTCACAAAATCGCTTACCAAATTTGATACATTTAAGTCATTGCGTTAAGCAGGTACTTTATCGAACAGCCAGTCAGACTTCCTCTGAATGGAGCTTACTCAAAATTTCAAAAAAGTTTTATAAATTTAATGTAAAGACCGAATACCAAATTTCTTCTGTCTAACGTAATGTTTTCGATTATTTGTCACAGACAGACTGACGAAATGTTAAATGTTTTTCGAACTCGGTATAGTCCAAAACATGAAAATTCATCAAAATCTCGAATTCATTTTTTTTTTTTTTTTTGCCGATTGCAATACTGTTACTATTCTTTGTATACGATAAAGTAAAAATTATGTATGTTGTCTTGTAGAAATGCATGTCATATTTTTTTTATTCATGGAATTGCTCATGTTTTCACGTTGTAGATACATGTATCAGATCTAAGAGTCCTATCATATATATTCAATTTTTTCTCTTTTGTATTCATATATGTAAAGACCGTCTCTATGTTAAAAGCCCTATTTTCAATTTTGTATATGTGGAAGTGAGGTAATGAACTATACCGCTGGTTATAACTGCCATTCTTAAAAATGCTTCAAGTTGACCAAAAATTCGTCATATGCTTTTGATCAGATGAAGTAACCATTTTGTAAAAATATTTTAAAACAAAATTTTCATCTATTTCTGACTTCCTTTCCCACACTTTTGAAAAATATACGCGAATTGTTTCTTGGGTAACAGAATATATTGCTATCATTAAAGGATATTAAAGTTTGTGGGTGCAATTAGATGCGCGCTAGTTTGTAAGGTAGGATGAGGTTGGGGTGAAATCGGAAAATCTAGAAATACTAGTTTATTTTGATAATAACAAAGTGAAAAAAAAAGATTACTTAAGAACTAAAACACTTTTCAAATTATCATGACTCTCTAACAAATTTAACAAAAATAAATGCTTCGTTTAGAAATCAACGGATTACCATTCCTTTTGGTTGAATGTATTTGTAATTCTAAATAAATGTGCTGTTTCCCAAACTGGCATAATGTGACGCTATGGTAGAGCTGTAGAGAGATTTTGTTTGTCATACAAGTGAAATTTAATAAAGTTATACAGTATAAACATTAGTCTAACTATTTATATATTAACCAGTAAACTTTCTCGTGCTCTTTAATAAAGATGTTAGCTTCCCACCCCCCTCAAAATTGTGGACCTTGAGTGGACACAGAACGCTTTGCTGCATGACATTGTCGTACAGTAATTACGCGTTATTAACCTTCAGCGTGAATGTAGCCTTTTTTACTGAATCTGTCATGTTCATCCTTGGCAAGTAATGCTTCTGGCATGGGGTTAATTTTGTGTTTTATAACATTCTTTTAGCAGTCAAATGAAACCAAAATTTTACACTGAGTTATCGTGTATACATTCTTTTGAAAATATAGATCAACATTCAACCTGTTGTTCGATTTAGCACAAAATACCATAGGTGTCTACAATACAGGCCGAATTGCAGATAACTGCAATTCACTTCGTTTTATAGTTTATCAAATTTTACCTCTCAAGCTCAAAGCGTTTTTGTCACAGACATGCATTTTTCAGAAATGTCTTTCAGATCCAGGGAAGTCTAAAAGTTGGAGATTCGGGGAAAATCTCGAGTTAGAATTTTTTTTTATTATTACATTTTTTTCTATACTTCGTGTACGAGAAAGTAAAAATGGAGACTTTTCACATACTGATTTCTTTTATTCAATTCTCTCAACCTGACTTTTCAACTCATGTTTAAAAACTGAATTTCATTCTCAGACCAGGAAAATGCTTCATTTTTTTTCTGTAATTTGTAGCATTATTCATGTATCATTCTCTTTGTGGCATGGCTCATGCAACGAGCTCTAATAACCTGATGAAGCGCTATTTCATATTTACAGGGGTATTTCCTCAGCGAATATGTTACACATGTCTTATCTAGTTTATGCAATATGACATTACATGTTGAACATCCACCCCCTCCGATTTTTTTTAAATAAGTGAATATGCTGTTTCTGTTTGCTGCAGTTGAATCTGATCCTGAAAGTTCACTTCTAATCAATAATTTTTGTATTTTATACTCTCCTGATTGCCATGTCCCCCGAATTGTTCGCCAACCGTAGTATTAATCTAACCATGACAGCGTATTTTGATGAATTGCGTATTATTGTAACCATGAAAAATACTTTTTAAATTGAACAATAAACTTGGGTCATTTAATTAGATAGCAATAGCTGCACCTGCAGATTGGCGAAATTTTTGAAGACTTCTGGCTATTTAACTTAGCGATATTCTAAAAGTTTAGGACAGTGAGTAGTAGGTAACCATTAGCGACGTATCTAGAGGTCATGAGCTTTCATGCAAAATAAAAATTGTCGAAATAAGCACAGTGATTACGACTATGGGATTTTGTCGTAGTTTTTCCCTTGTAGAGAAAATAATGTCTGAAACTTTTCGAAATGAAGTGTTTTTGAATTTCTGTCGAAAATGAAGGTGGTTTATTGAAGGCGATTGCTGATATATTTAGTATCTTTGCCATGCGGTTGGTTCACATTTTTGTATTGGTTTAAAGGAAATCTCTTGAACGGCCACTGCTGTCTGCGACTGAATTACAATTGCAAAACGGATTTAAAAAGAAATGGATTTGAGTTTTAAAGACGAAATTGAAATTCTTAACAAAAGTAAAAATGTATTTAAAATGAACCAACGCAAAGATGCGACGCAGTTGAAAATTAAACTGGCTGCTCTTTGTAAAATTTTGAAAAATCATGAATTTTTTGAGTAAGATGAAATGATAAATGCCTATTCCGACGGTATCAAATGTGTTAAAGAAAATCTCCAACGAATGATGGAATGTCCCAAGTGTTTGATATTATGAAATATTGTAACATTGCTCAATTTTTTAAAAATTTAGAAGTATGAACAATATACAAGAGAAACGTTAAGAAAAAATAGATTACCAAAAATTACAGAATATTTTAATGGCTATTTTTGAAAGTAATTATAGATATCTTGGAGGTAAGCGCTTTTCTTTTTTCCTTTGATATAATAAAAATATATTATCCAATTAGGTTATTGTTATCAGTCACTTAATGTTATCAGAATTCTTAAGTTAGGTATGCTCATATTGAATGCTATCTACTGTATGTTGATTCTCTGTAATATTTGAAAAGAAATAAGAATATCTGTGGCAGTGATTTTTCTCGCAACTCAAAGATCTTAACCCCCTCCCCCAGTATATGTTTGTGGAAGTTTGGTAAAGTGGTGAATACCATTCAGATTTTGGTGAATAATGGTTACAAAATATAGATCCTTGGCATGGGTTTAGCGTTTTTAATGCATTTATCGTGCGAAATATGTATTTTGGGCGCCTTTGTTTCCGAAACCAAAATTTTACGCGGAATTATAGTTGTCACAAGAAGACATACCAAATTTCATTGATTTAAATCATTGAGTTTATGGATTATTGCGCTTACATGCATGTGAAAACTTTGATATATAATTCAAAATTTGATTAGAATTTTCATTTTTCATGCTAAAACGATGTGCCAAATTTATCTAGTTATAAACTCTTCTTGTACTCGAGCGATAACTTCCTCTGAATAGTTTTCGTTCAAAATTTGATAAATATCTACAAATTCAGTTTTCAATCCATATACCGAATTTCATCAGTCTAGCTTAGCACCTTTTTGAATTATCGTAATCACAAACAAACGCCAAAATGTGTTTTTCGAACTCCGGCAAGTCTGAAACTTAGTAGATTCGCCAAAATTTCGGTTTCGAATTTGCTTGACGAGTACAATACTTTATGCCATGTATACAAGAAAGTAAAAACTTTTAAATTCAACCCTTTTTTTAGATTTTTAAATTAAGATAAGTAAAATAATATTAATCAAAATTTGCATTTACAACTAAATGTCGTAACTATGGCTACTGCATGGATTTTTTTAAAACAAGAATCTTTATATTTTGTTTTTTTTATGCATGAAACATTAATGTTATATATTTTGACATTTAAAAAGGAATTTTTTTACTCTTTCTTACTATTACTGCTGAACAAAACTTATCTCAGTTGCGAATTTAAAATTGTTTGTCGCCTTTGGTGACCAGCTTATTCGCCCAGATTTTGACTTCTGATTAATATGCAATAATGTCGTAGTGATTATCTATCTGGCGGTTGTTAAATCTATTTTAGCGCTTTTAAACTTTCTGTTCGACGATTATTTCTTCATTTTAGATCTTGCTTCCTCTGACGAAATGGAATACCTGACCTCTGTAACATTTCTGATCACATTTTGCAGTTTAGCGAAATATTGAAGTAGCTGTAAAAATATTCAATGACGGAAGTCTGAAATGTCCGTGTAGTTATTTGTTTACATTTCACTGTTATTCCGTAGTAAGTAATTAGAGCGGTTTCTGTGTCGTGTATACATCACCGGTTTATACATATAGATGCTTATAATTCGCGCTATTTTAGACAGTATGATCTCGTGAAGCATGTAACTGACGCGTCTTTTCAAGGTTTAACTTCTAGTTTATTGTATACCTAGTTTTCAAAGGAAAAGTTTCGCCATCATTGAAAAATTCATCGAAATTTTGACGAATCTGCGCTCTTGAGCCCCCCCCCCCTGAATCCGGAAAACATTTTTGGATATTCGATACTTTAAAAAACGCTTCGAGCTTGAGGTTAGAAGTTTAGCATCTTTACACAATTGTGCCAAATTTGGTCAAACTGAGACTATAGGAAGTTTGTATTATCGTATGCCCTTGAGAATCGATACAACTGCAAACAGCTAGATGAATGTAATTTAACAGATAGTAGAATTGTAAGTCTGCATGGAATTTTGGATCCATTCTGTGACAAGGGAGACTCAAAATCCTCGCGCGAGTTTATTTAAAAGTGTAAAATGAGTTCCATATTGTCAATATTCAAAATCGGGGAAACAGCGCTCCGGAGGAAGTTTTTCAATTTTGTGGAACATATATTAATTTTATCAATCTAGAAATGCATATTAAATTTGTCAATTTGGGAAAGTGTATTAAATTTGTCAATTATTTCGTACATTAAATTTTTTTTTGTTTTGTGAAAAGCATTGCGGTTGAAGACGTGCTTTGAAAATTAGCTTACATTGTATGATCCCCCCCCTCTTTATTACATGACTATTTATTAAAAAAAATTCTCATTTTATGCATTTATTTCCTTTTTGTCTCATACTGTTAATCCAAAAGATGATTGCAAACGTCTAGGTGTGATTATACATCAAAACATGTTTTGCAAACGAACGTGGGATGCAGTGGCAAAAATCAAATGTCAGACAATTCATTGCCATTGAACTGAATTAAAGAAAGGGATTCTTAAATATAATAATTTAGCATATTTTTTAAATAATTATTTTAATTGAAAATCTCCAACTGTTTTTCTTTGCCTTTTATTATATGGATTTCCATAACTAAAATCATACACTGAAACACCCGCGGGTTTTTAAGGTTCGTTAGTGAGGTAAGTATTGTTTCGAAATGCTTTTTGCATGTTCAGTCATTCAGCCAAAAGGCCGCAGTGGTTACTACTCTCCATTTCATTCAACGGCAGCCGTGTCGTTCCCGATTTGTTGGCATTGGCAGGAATAAAGGCCATTGCCGCTTGTCGCGGTAGACGAGCTCCCGCGCAATTCTCTCTTCCGCCCAAGGTCAATCGATTCGTTGTAAACAAAATTCCGGCCGCGCGCGGTTTCTGGTGAGGTTTTATGTATTTCATTGTTTCTCGAGTCCTCGGGGCCGCTGTAATCAAAGGTGCGAATCGTGTAGTGTGGGACACGTGGAACAAGTCGCCGGTTAAGTGATCGGGGAGTTTTCAGTTTCTATTTATTCAAATGTGCAAACCCATGGAACGAGATTCTTCGATGGAACGATTTTATTGCAGTGTTATATCGATTCTGCGTCTTGCCATTCCTTTAACCCCTTCGCTTACAATAACGAGTCAGATTATTGAATTTTTAATTTTCCTATCTTCACTTAATTGCAAATGAAGTAATTTTAAGTGCAAAAAGCACTTGAGTATGCTTCAATATGTCAAATGCTGCTTATATCATGGGGATAATAATAAATGTCTCGGATAAGATGTTTTATATGATCAAGAAGTTAAATAAATTTGTATGTCAAGGACTTAAAGTTGTTACATTTAATTTCTATTCCGGAGATATACAATATGGGCATACCAGCATGACCATCGAGTTGGCGAAAGGCGATACTGGACATATTCCAGTAATAATAATAAAACTGTTAAAAAGAGAAAATCTGATCTTTTATATCTACTAAAGTATCAGTTGGTGAGAATTCTTCAAAAGATTTAAAATTAAATGTGTTCTTTTTCATATGTAATGTACATTTGTGCCAAATCACGAGTTTCAATCTTTACAGAACTGCAAAAATTAAGTCTGCCGAAGCGTTAGGGAGCTTTAACCAATCTTATTAAAAGTATAGTCTTATATTAATACCATCAATCAAATATGACCGATTGACCATGACCAAACTTGACCATTCGTATGTCTCTATTTTTGAATGCATTATATGTTTGGGAAAAGAAAATTTCGATTTTTATAGAAATTGTCCGCAGGTTGTAATCGGTTTGTTTTAATGAATAATTGTTCCACATTAAGAAATTGCTTTGAATATTAATTTCGGTTTGTTTTAACTTGTATTTAAATTATCAGTATCTGGAATAATCTGTTTTCGATTTACTCCATTCAAGGATAAATATAATCGGAGACAAATATTTTTCTCCTCTAAACTTTCATTGTATTTTTAAAAAATACTTTTACAAAATAAAATACAAATTTAGATACAGAAGTAGTTTTCGCGATGCGCTTCCATGACTCGCTATTTAAGCCCCATGTCCACTCCTGCATCTAAACTGCTCTTAATTACGGTTTATTGTTCGCGTTTTTTTTATTATCAATGCAAGCTTATTCAAGGATCATACGATTAAAATGTATTCCAATTTCTTTATCTAATATAAATTAACATCTGCAAGCTGATTTTTTTCTTAATTTATTGGTTTTTATTCCAAAATTTCTAGTCGATACCATTTCGTTTGTAGATAGTAGCAGAAACCGACTTAAATTTATTACTGAAATATATTTAGCCTACGAACAAAATAGGAACCTTTAATGTTTTTTAGAACCAATACTTAATATCTCAACGATATAAATCTTGAATTCTCTTGAAAATGTTGACGAAATATTTACCTAAATACGATATTACACTGCTTTTCAGTTTTTTTTAGTTTTAATTTTATTCTGTTGAAAAATTTCTTTTATAATTCAGAACACTGTCAGCGATAAATTTTACTGAATGAATAATTTAACTCGTGAGCTGTCTTTGTTCTGGCTGTCTCTGTTCTAAAAATAATAAAGATAAATGAGTGTGCTTGATGCTGTACGCCGTTTAAGAACTACTAAATTTGGCACAGATATACTTTGAGAGGAGAAAATGTGAACCTCGGAGAATTTTTTTTTAAATTTAAAATTTTTATTAAAATTTAAGAATTTTAGTATTTTTTCGCAGTAACTCCCGAAATTGTTGTTGAAAATAATTTTCATGCAATATTTTAAAATTTTAAAAAAATTTCATTTTGTTAACAGTAATAGTTGCACAATTACTTTGCATTTTGACAATTTTTAAAAGGTCCCTCCCCCTCAATTGTTTTGATTGTGGAACTGAAGTACAAAGCATTTCATTTTGAGACCTCAAATATTTAATCCTCCCTGCCCCCTCATTGTTGAAACTATGAAAGGATTCTGCTTAATATCTGTCCAATTTACATGAAGAATAGGAAGATGGAGTTAAAATATCTCAAAAGTTAGAAGATAGATGAATTGAACCGTCATGTTTTTAAAGGATGAGTTTTTTAGGGGATTCGACTCGATTAGAATGGCTCATATACATAATACATTATAAGACAATTAACTCTTTGACCTACGAATTATTAAAGTGTATACTCTAAATTAGGAAGTCAATTTGGGGCATTATTTTAATTCCTGTAAAGGCATGGGCGATTAAAGCGTTACGATTTTCGCATTTAATTTCAGATTTAAATTTAAAATTCGGTAATTTGACGCGTAAGTCAGGCTCGTCATTGCATGTGAAGGGATTTGAAATGTTTTATCTTTAATATCTACCATAATTTAATAATTAAAATGTTTGTCTTGAGGCAGTTCTGAATATCAGGCTGTGCATTCGATTTAATAGAAATTTATCGTTTGCACTCGAATGTCTTCTCTCGGTCATCATTCAAGACGGTGCATTATTTTGACATTTATTTTTTAATTGTTAAAAATATAGAATGTTAAAAAGATGCAGATTGATTTTAAGAGAAACTCAACTTAACAGCTGCATGCGTTTTTTGATGTCCATATATTAAGTGAATAATTATGCAATTATGTATCGAATTATCTTTCCGAGTGCAAAGGGTTAAACATATAACCAGTATTCCTGGCGAACGAGCTGGTCATCAAAAGCGGCTAATCAATACTTATATAAAGCTCAATGCGTGTGTGTGTGTGTTGGCGCTCTACAGGCCAGACCGTTTGACCTACAGCTATCAAATTTGGTACATGTATACCTTGGAGGTCGGGAATGTGCATCTGGGGTCCCTTTTTTTCAATTTTTAATTAGTTTTTAATTAATAATTAAAAACTAACTTTCCCGCCAAAAAATCTTCATTTTCCCCAACGGCAAATGAGTAAGGCTTCAGTTTTTTCCCCACTCTAATGAGGCTAGGCTTAAGATTTTTCGGCCGATTATTTGAAAGGATTCTGTTTATTTTCTTAATGTTTTAGACATTTAAAATTAAACATTGTTAATGAATCGATCTTTCAGATTCATTCTGAAGTACTTTTGAATCAAAATAAAACAGAATAAAGGAAATTAAAAACTTCTAATCTGCATAGCGTTACCCCAACTGGCTTACAAAAATTCAGGCATTTGCGTTACCGTAACTGCCGTTTAAAATTTACGCATGCGCATATTGTTGATTGTTGACAACTATTATCAACGGATGATTTTTTGATTTAAATTATTTTTAGGTTAGTTGCATGCTTTTGTAATTAAATTGTATTTATGTTATATATTTTTTGTATATGCTTATAGTTTTAAGTACATCGTTTTTTAAGTAGTTTTTTAAACCTGTTTTCGACCGATTATTTTAAACGATTCGTTTTATTTTCTTGGTGTTTGATGCATTTAAAATTAAACATTGTCAATGAATCGATCTGTTCATGATGAATCTGAGAAACTTTTGTTGAGAAATTCTTGAGATATTACATAAATCAAGAAAGATATTCTTTAGTGCCCATAAAGTTTAAACGCTTAGTGACTCTGTTATCAGTAATCATATTATAAAAAATGCTTTGTTTCAGTAAAAAATATTATTATATTAATTGCAGATTAATTCTTTCCACTTTAATTTAAAGCATAAATTCTACGGGAGCTAACAGAAAATTAGAGAAATACATATTTCGTTATGAGTGAAGGCCTTTATAATATTATGAGTGAATTATATGACTATCAAAATTGGAAGTTTTAAAATATTTCGACGAAGAATCTATTAAAGTAGGAATTGCGTAAAATATTTAATTATTAAAATTTAAATGAACATTAAGATTGGTGAACCTGCTGGTCGCCAAAGGCGGCTAGTAGTTTATAAATTGAATATTAATTTCATTAAACGATATAATACATAACTGATATTGAAACGTGCATTATTTTGTAAGAAAATAAATGTTTGGAATATTTAAGTTATATTTTAGATACAAAGTTCAAGCTTATTTTGTATCAATGGAATATAAACTTTGAAAAATAAATTATACATGTACGTGTGTGTATACGTATTTGGCTATACATTAAAACATCTCAAGGTTTTGTTTGTTCCGATTTCTATAGGTATAGTCTGCCTTGACTGTATTGCTAACTGTAAGGTTCCACAACCCAGAAATAATGTGAGGTAATATAACTAGTTTCGGAAGGGTGAGGAGATCATGAAATGTATCTTTAACTTAGTGTATTCTACTGACGCCGCTACGAGATCAATAATCCGATATTATTGTATTATGCTTTATAGTGTTTATTTTTAAAACTTGTTCTGTTTAGAAGAAGTAACTTAGCGCAGTCTCTGCAACTTTGTAGCAAATGAATGTTATGTTTATAGAGCGGCAACCAGTAAGAGGAAAAGAGAGTTGATTTACTGCAGACAACAATTGCACGCGTGATATGCTTTTTTTGGCTCTTCGCCTCTTGGCGCGTGTCTGCTCTGAATGTTAACATTTGAGAGCGGATGTTATTTAAAATTTATTACAAAATGTCCTTTCTGTTTAATAATTATTTCAATATAACACTCTTATTAAGATCGTGTTATTGGGTTTCTTTACTATATCTGACCTTGTTCCAATTCATCAATTGATAGAAGCTTTTGTTGTCATTTAAAATATATTTGATCTTTTGATGTATTTCTTGTTTAAAAATTAAAATTTCAATACTTCTATATATAATCTTTTTTTTTATTTTTCTTAAATTTTTATACTTGCGTGTTTAGATAATAACCCACTGTTTTAGTACTTTTAAAACTTTATTATCGATCAACTATAATTATTTATTCCATATTAGAGATCTCAAGTGATAATGAATTGTGATAACTTGATTTCAAAAATAGTTTATATCGATGATATAAATTCAAAGAAAATATCTACTTTTTGGCACTCTAACAATGACTTACAAACTGCGTTAATCTATTTACCTTTAAATTTACAATTAAAAATACATTTTATTAAATTTCTACATGCTTTATAAAACACATTAATTTATTATGATGCGATAAAAAAAAACTGAAGCTAATGACAAATCCCCGTTGTTATAAATATTGGAACATAATGAAAATTGTGCCGAAATGCCAAAAAGGGGGCGATGCCGAAATGCATTTCATTCCATAATGTGAACACAATTCTGTGGCAGTCGTCATATAGTAATTGAATAGCAGTAGGGCTGCTTATTAATTTTAAATTGCACTTGTTATTTAAGGGAAATGCAATAGAAGTTAAAAATTTTCGTTGTTGATGATTAGCCTTTTAACTGTGCAATCCATAAATCACACTTTCGTTGTTATATAATGTCCTAATCACACTTTAGAATTTGCTAATCTTTGCGTGATATGTGTTCCTTCTTTACTCTTTAGTTCTTTCATTTGGTCCAAGGATGATTCTGAATTACTTCTACAGTAATAGATATCCAGATTTTTGTTTAATTAAATGTATGATTTTGTGTGATAATATACTGTGATAAAGTCATTTTTCCTGGAGCCGTCTTTCTTCAAAGAAGTCATTAAAAAACTAGCTACAAACTTTTACAAATCCCTAGACAATCATGAAAATGAAGAACTGAATAAAATAACTAAATACATCCCAGATCCCAAAATCAAAAGACCCCGGAACGTACTCTTTAACTTCACGCGGCATCCTAATAGAAATCTAGAAATAACAAAATCCCCACCCCCCGACCTCTATCTGTGTTTCTTATGTACACGATCTCACCATAGCTATAAAAACTTAATTTAATGTTCTATCAAACGATATTTAAAACTCTCGCAATATAAAACAAAATTCACGCAAGCAGCCAATGGGAATGTAGAGCAGCTAATTACCCACCACACCACCCCTCTGAGGAGAATATCTATCTGGTAGTGAGACGGACAAGTTGGACAGGCTTGAAGGAGAGCTTCTGATTCGCTAACAACTCTTACGAGTTGTTCCTGATTGGACACTGGCAAATACTATATATACCAGCTGAACAACAACAGTTCAGGTCAGAATAGTTGAAGCTAGGCACTAAACAACATCACCAAGTTGGAGGTAGCCCATCTCAGGCGGGAACTCCGTTAATCCTCGTCATCTACGCCGTCTTTCTTTTTGTGTTATACATTAAATTATTTTTTACTTTCTCGCACACGAAATTCAGAGGAAGTATTGTCAAAAAGTTCGAACTCGAGATTTTGAAAGAGAACGAACGAATCTGCATGTTTTAGACTCCCTCGAGTTCGAATAACATTTTTGGCATTACTTATGCTCTGCTGTAACTGTCTGTAACGAAGCACTGATCTTAACGAAAGAATTATATATAATCTTGAAGTCAAATTTAAAGATTTCTATCCAATTTTGAGCGAATTCTCTTCCTAGTCGAGCGCCTGTTCGACTGTTCCAATATAAGTTAATGATATTCGAAGAGAGCTAGATAGATAAAATTCGGTACAGATTCAAGACCGACCCAATTTTGAGCGAAATCCAACAAAGGGTTGGCAGTCTGTCGGTCTGTGGTTTCAGAAGTATGCAAACACTGCAACTGAAAAATGCATTGACTTTAATGCATAAAATTTCTAACATTCTAAAGCGTCCAAAAGATTCACCTGTATTAGAGTGTATGCGAGAAAGATTTGGGGAGATTCTTTCCGTTGCCCCCCCACCCTTCCCGATTCAAGGAGGTCTAAAACATTAGAATCCTTAAAATTTTAATATCAAATGTTGTGATTTTCATATTTTATAAATACTCTGTATAAGAGAGAAATTAAAGTAATTAAATTTAGCAACCGAAGCTCTTTCTTTTCCGAAACATAGAAAGTAAAGTAGTAATGTTTAAACATTCTCAATAAGGTCCTTGCTGCATGTTAGAAAACTACATATTTTGAAAAACTGAAACAATTCACTAGTGAGAAGAATATTATTTTTATTTGAAACCTGCTGTGTAAGAATATAGGATTCGACTTTCAAGATTAAATGTTGAAACATAATTTACAAAGAGCAAACTTCACAAATGAAGGTGGATTTCCCTGGATTTCAAATAACTATAAAGGCGTGAAAACTATTGATCTGCAATCAGAAAGCTCATTCATATATTTGGGTCTCATGAAGTAAGAGAGAATTTAATATTTAATCATCTAAAAAGTTAATCTCGGTGAACAAGTTGGACGCCATAGGTTAGTTTAAGTAAAATTGATGTTGATTATAAGTGTGGAAAACAAAGGTTGATGTTTGAAATATTGTCTTTGATAATTTGTGTAACAGTTTTCAAGTGTTTCTCCACATGGTTTAAATGAATTTCATGTTATTTGGAAGGGTAGGGGGATAGTTTATGAATAGATATATAGTTATACGTCATGTTCGTCAGTTTTTCTGTGTTAAAAAGACAGAACGTGTCAAAATTGAAACATTTGAAGAAAAAAATACATTTACATTAAACAAACTAAGGGGTGTTTATTTTAAATTATTTTCGAACAAGTTTTCATTTGTGAAGTACTTTTAAATTAAATCGAAGCTTTTAGTATAAGTATCTCGGTAGTACCTTTTTAGTAGTAGTAAAAGTGAAATTTGATTCTTTCGGAGACTAACAAAGAAATCAAGTTCAAGTATTCGGCATGCGGCCAAAAGAGTATTATGCAACAAAGAGACAATGGGTAAATTTGAGATGTTGAAGGATGCTTGCTTTTGGAAGACTCTACTTTCAGGGTCATCTGCCTCCCTCGGTTAAAAATTCTCGGGTTATTTTCTTTCTGTAATAATAGTCATTTGGAACAGACCCAAAGTTTTTTTGTAAGTTTGTTGTAAGTTTCTATTTAAAAATATGAAAATGGCAACATTACTAGAATATTTGGTGACGTAGTGTTTAAAGACTTAAATTCACCCATTTCAATTTAGAGGATCTTCATAATCATTGTAATAGTGTGTCAACTACATATTTTTGACATTTGTTTTACGCGGATGAATTTATAAGACATTCTAAATCAGATTATCTGAATTTATCGCGTAATTAAAATAAAATCTTATTTTAATGCTTTCATTTCCATTTCTCAAAAAATCTTTTTTTTCTAGTTTGTTATTAAACTTGAACGTACAGCCAAATAAGTATTTAAGCATCTGAATAGAGATTTGTCTATTGAATACCGTTTGTTACAAATTATGTAAGATAAAATATGCTTACGCATGCGTATTCAAAGCAGTATTAGTTTTCTTTTTGTAGATTGTCTTTACGCAGGGTGGTCACCAATTTTTAAACAGTTTGAAGTATGCTTATAGTCCGGTTAGAAAAATGATTTTTGAAAATAAAATTTTAGCCAATTAAATGTGTTAAAAAATCAATTTTTATGCCATCTTCCGATCCTGTTAAGAATAGTAAGCAAAATATTCTTGGTTCAATGGTATTAGAGGTTGCTGCGAGGAAAGAGGGAATTGTCTTTGAGGTAGCCTGTTGAAATGCTCTAAAATCGTTTAAAACACAATTGTTTGAAGCTTCGTAACTCGATCCCTTTGCGATGTAAAAGATTAACTTTTTACTTGTTTGCGAGTCGCATTTTTTTTTACAACAGTAATTGTTCAGAAATTAATTATTGAGCTGCGGTTATAGTGGACATTCTGTTAAGCGAGTAATGTGCAACCTCGTTCAATACAACCTCGATGTTTTGATGGCTTTCAATACATTTTTTTTATTGTTTAAAAAACATTTATAGAATTATGTACAAGTGTCTTAACCAGGATAGTTAAGAAACAATATATATATATATAAATTTGAGTCAATTCCTGCTTTCGCAAAAATTAAACTCGCATCCTTCACATGAAAAATACTGAAATCCTTGCATTTTACCGATTGAGCTACTGCCTGTCAATTTTCATTACAAACTGCTAAAACTCTATTGAAAGTATTAAAAATTAATTCAATAATGAATTAATATTTGAAAAAACTAACATAAAGTGTCATCCACTACAAGTTTCAAAAAAATGTATTTGAACTCGAGTGGATGAATAAAAAGTATCTTATTAAAGATTGAAAATTTGAACAAGATATATAAATATATATAGGGAGAGCGTGAACTAATCGTAGGAAGCGAAAAATGTAACTTGCCAGATGGATAAAATGGAGCATATAGTCCTTGCTCCGAAATTGAAGATGCGCTTCAATATCCGAATAAAATCTTTTAACACTGTAAGAATTTAATTGGCAAAGGTGAAGACTTGTAGCAAAAAAAAGGCTGCAAACTAAATAGGATATGTGTTCCCGATAATTTATTTTGATTTTCTATTTTAAAAATTATTTGTAATTTATTTTAACTATTACCTAGAAATCTTTGTACTAAAGTGTGTCTACAATGCTCATTTGAAGTATCTGAAGTTGTCTTTCTACTACCTCTTATGAACCCCCCCCCCGGGGGCACCTCGAAATGAGGATGAGATGCTTCCGACATGGTGGTTGGATCTCGCCACCCTGGAGGGAACACTAATAGGTGGGGGATCTAACTCCTCCCATCGGTGACGGGACGTA
This sequence comes from Argiope aurantia, assembly GCA_026543865.1. NCBI lineage: Eukaryota > Metazoa > Arthropoda > Arachnida > Araneae > Araneidae > Argiope > Argiope aurantia. The sequence continues at coordinate 7,014 of JAPMOR010066942.1, read as the reverse complement.
CTTCCTTCGGGAAGGGTTGTACCGTGGCCGGTGATGGCCCTTAGGACTCAACCACAGTTCCCGCCAATTGCTGTAGCGGCGGTCCGATCATTCAGTTTTATGGTTTAAATCCGTGTGCCTTCGGGCGGGTCGGAGAGTTAGATGGTTGACTTGCCTCTTATGAAAAATTTACATGTTGCTTCTGAGTTAGCGTTAAATAAGGAATTGCAGATTCTTGATTGTAATGTGGGGGAGGGGAGTACAAAAGTTGGGGGAAGGGCCATTTCTATATACGCTTAACATATACTGTAATTGAAAATAAAAATTTAATTTGCTAACTTTAGAAATTTTAATATATTTTTAGTTATTTAGCTGTCTGTTTCCACTTGAGTGAAAATACTAAATTTGCAGATTGTCATATTATAATTAAAAATAAAAATAGCATGGGAATCAAATGGCCATTTTAGGTTTTTTTTTTAATTTAAGGTGACGTAATCATTAATTTATGAAGTTAAATGACCTTTTTGAAGTTAGAATCAGACAGCTTCAAAATAATGAAATTAAGAAAAAAAATACTGCCAATATCATCACTTGTTAAGAGAGGAAACTACAATTTTTTTGATATTGTATTATTCATCTTCTCAATTTAACCCGTTTTGCAAAAAAAGTTGCCACTACTTGCTTTTATGAATATTGGATACAAAGGAAGGTTCCGACTTTTGAAATGTGCAATGATTGTGTTATTGACTATCCAGAATTTTTCCCAAGTTATTTAGGAACTAATTGCTTAATGCTTGAAACAGTCTGGTTCCGTGGAAACGGTTGACTGCATTGTTGCTATTTGTTTCTCGTTGCCGTTACTTTCTCTTTTTAAAAATGAGCCTTTCCAGGTCAGAAGGGCAGTGTGAGCCAACCGAGTATCGATTCGGCTGTCGTGGCCTCTTTGACAGTTGAAGTGATAAAATGGTGAATGTTTTGTTCATAATCGGTCGTTAGATGTTCACTTCTTGAAGGCGGTGAAATTCTCAGCTGAAAAGTTTTCTTTGTACTCTCCCTGGGTTAATTGAGACAAAACTTGAATTAAATGAATCTACTATAGATTACTGCGAGTACAAATGAACCAGTTCACTGTTTCGACTTCTCCGGAGAATGTATATGTAAATTGTCTCAAATTTGGCGATGACGAGCATACTCGTCAAACGCAGAGTGTGTGTATGACGAAGTTATGTTGTAATGAAATGACTTTTTTTTAATTCATTAATCACATATATTGACTTAAACTAACATACATGTTTCGCATATGAACCCATAAAAATGCCACCTCTTGAAAACATGTTAAAAGGATACAAAAGTCCTGTTTTTATCCCAGTTTTATTACCAGGCGCGCAACTAATTGAACAGTCTAATTGCTTCTGGGATAACTAACACAACACAGCGATACACTTAAGAAAAACAATTCATATTATATGCGGATTTTTTTAATAATTAATCTTTTATTTGTTCCTCTGATTTCGACTTGACTTCAAAATATTTTAAACATCTTGAAATTTATGAATATGCTTGAATTTTTACTAAAATTGTAATTGAAACTGCAAATTGTCTACTTATTACTCCTGACTAATAAACGCACCATGTCGCAAAATGTTGTACTTTTTCCATGACGAGTATACTCGTTAAAGTCAGTTAATTGGTTAAAAAGTGTAGGTACGGTGCAAATCTTATTTCGGAGTTGAAGTCGAAAGAAAATTTTTCAAATATTGAACATTGGCAAAAGGCACGTAATTGAGCGTTTTGATAAGAGTTTGAATTTAAATCGGAGCATTTGATGTACCAAATCATGCTTTAAAAAAACTGTATAGAAATGAAATGGATATCATTAAAAAGTTAATTTGAATATTAAGATAATGCAAAAATCACTTTTGTGATGTTTTGGAAGATGTAAATATCAATTTCCGGTAGTAAGCTATAGTAATTATTCATTTAACGACGGTGAAGCGTATTTTAATGCTGGATTAAACTTTCTTTGATGCCTATTTCTATAATGTTTTCTTCTACACATTTTTTTCCCCCTACTGAATTGTTTTTGGCGTTATGGCTATTCGCTAAGACAAACGAGCACTTGCCGGAGAATTTCGAAATTTTTTTTATTTCGATTTTTTATTTTATTCGATCGAAATATTTTATTCGATCTAAGCGAAACTTGAATTAAATGCAGCTGTAAAAGCGGCCGAAGCTTTCGTATGATGGTCTTGCTTCATATTTGGTCATCTTTCATATTTGAATTTCATATGATGGTTTGTTAACATTTAACTGTTGCCATTCGATGCGTTATAAGAGCGATTTCTGTGCGGCGTATATTAGCGTTTTACATACATCAATTTATAGAGAATCGGACACTCATCGAATTCATTTTTTGACTGATTTTCAAAATCATCATTTTGTGTGTAAGGATTGAGGGGGGAGGTGATTCCTTTTTATGTATATGGTAGAAAAAGCAGCTTTGTATAAGCTGATTTTAATAGTTTTATAATAAAATTAACGCCTACTGGCAGTAACTTATTTCGTTTAAGTCGAGCATTTTTTAGAAGCTAGCTTTATGATGGTGTTAACTATTTTGAATATTGCAATATTTTTATTTTTGCATTAATTTTTGATGCAACTAATTATTGTACAGTTCTATAAACTGTGGTAAAGATTATACCAAGTAATTTTAGTTTTATTTTACATAATCCGTGTTCAATGTGAAATCTGACACCTACCGATATTTTATCCTCTTATTATATGCTATATATAAATTTTAGACGATTTGAGTTTAGCAGAATTCTAAGCTGTTAGCGTAATGTTCGGTTCGTTATTTCTAACTGCTCTAAATTCTTGTTATATGCTCTTCGTTATTTCTAATTCCTCAGAATTGTCCACAATTAACACATCTTAACCTGTGTAAATTTAGATAAAAATTTGTGGCATTCTTAGAAAAAGATATGGATTATAACCCTTTAATATATAATTTTTTTTTATTGTTGGTGTATTATTCTCCAAACATTTTTCTACACCCGTCTTGCACATATCATTTTTAATATTATGTATAGATGTTGTGTGTTGTTTCTTTTGGCATTTGCCATGGACAAGCCCGCTGTTACGAAGACAGCGATTTAAGCCGATCGGGTGCGTCTCTTGGTTTTATAGTAGCGCCAACTAGAGCCAAGAGTACGACTTTGCCACTCGCGCATCACGCATTCGCTTGCACAACCCCTTTTTACAGGAGGGCACATTCACATCTCGCAGATAGAACAGAGGAACAACCATGCCCGAACCGGAATTCGAATCCAGGGCCCAGATCACGGGGTATTATGTATAGGTAAAGAAGATTATTCCGAATTATTTTTTTAAGAATGTTACTGAAATGAATTGCGAGTTCATTTTTTTGATGAATTTTCTGTATCATTACTCGCAATGATGAGCCCTCTAAAGTACAAATAAAGCAAATTAGAATTGTTAATTCTGACATTGATCATTTCTTTAAAATGCATTCGTTTGGTTATTTTTTAAAAATACTATTGATAGAAATTATTTCCTAAATTTGAAATCCGATAAAAAGTTTAACTGGCAATCTTTTTGGAATAAACATTATTCTTTCCTCGTAAGTGTCATTTTTAATACCAGTTCAGCTATCAATTTTTATTTTTAAATTTCGAATTATTTATGGACATGGGAATATGCAGATCTTTCAAGTTTATTTCTTTGTGTTTGAAATCGATTTTATGATGCAGCTAGGTAAGCAGATTCTCTAGTATTGTAGCCTTAAAGTTTTATCTCGTATATTAAATGTTTCAGACTTAATCATTTAGTTCAATGAAAAACACGAAGTTAATTACGTGTAATGAATGTCGCATGGTGTGAACAATCGCGGTGATTCAATTGAGTTCCGCTTAATTGAGGTGCTTAATTTTTGAAAGGTTAATCGTATTAATTCTGTTTTTTTTTTACCTTGTCATTGATCTGTTTCATTAATCTTGTTGGACTTAATTATCTTTGTTGACTTGCATTGCGTCAAATTCACGTGCACTCCGGTTCAAAGATTAATAACCTGACCTGCTTGTTTTTGGTTTCCTGACAGCGCCGAATCACGCCATCTGACTTCAGTTGTCACTTTCCACGGTGGCAATTTAGAGTTCGTTTACTTCTAAAGCTGAGTAAACAAAATTACATTTTTTCAGCCATATGTCAATATTTTTCCTTTATTACGTCTTCGTGGCATCTTTCTTTACTTTTTAATTGTAATTTAATATTTTTTGCACTTTGGCAGTGGTTGAAGCAATCTTTTTTCCTTGGGGAAATATGTTTTCGCTTCGTATTTACATTTTTATACACATTTTGTTGTGACAAGAAAAGAAGACGAGTGGTTTTGGAAAGTAATTCCTTTGCATGTTTTTTTCTTCAGATATTGAATTGCTCTTATTTTACTTTTATTTTTTTAGTAAATTTGTTCTTGATTTCTGTTAGTTATTAGTTTATTAAGAATATTTAAAATAAATTAAAATCTAAAACAGATTTAATAATAATCGCTCTAGAGGACAGGTAGAAAATGTCACATTTTGCCATTGAAAATTTAGAGTTCAGTGCAAGCAGTAATTCTGTGATGCTATTTCAAATTATATTTCTTTTTTAAAAAAATTCTTATATTTTTGCGATGCTTCTTCCATTTTGAAATAAAGCATAAATTCACTGCTATTGAAATAACTCATTTTTTAAAAAAAAATTTTGTTTCTGTATTTTTTTTTTCTTTCGAAAGGTTAATGACTTACTGATTGAGTACTTCCTTTTGATACTAAATATACATTCAAGGTAATAATTGGTATATTTTGACATGCCAAATATGCTGGCTGAAATGAATATTTAGTAGATTAAAATGCTACTCGTCTATTCGTTGCAATTTAGAAAAATTGTGATTGTATCTACACTTTGAGTGTTTTTGGAATTAAATAATTTAAGTGGAAAGAGGTGTCATTTGTTTAAAGAAATTCTGTTGCAGGATAAACAAAAAAATCAATTTAACAGTTATAAAAATCCTATTTTGATATTAGTAGTTAAAACGATTCGTTCCCCTTTCACTCCCCCATTTTCACTTCAAAAAATTATAACTTTCGATACCTGCCCTCCCTGTTTCCCGTTCATTCCCGTTTTCTTCTCTGCGTTTCTTCGGGCGATAATTTCTTACGACCTTGACCTTTATCGACCAGACAGGAGAATCGGGTACATGTACAACCCCCTATAGACAAGGCCAGAACACTTATGTCACAGAAAGTAATGACGTCGCCCGAAAGGTTACACGAGTGGTTATGAATTGGGGGACCGAGGGTGGAATTTCACCCTCATCAAGTTTACTGAGCGAACTCTTCGCTTCCCACGCCATGTTTTAGCCAGTGGCCCTTCTGTGTTTGAGTAAACAGGAAGCGCCTTTTCTTATTTGCGAGAAAAATCAGTTGGATTACTAAAAATAAGGAATAGAAATGCCTTTGATCTGTTGTGTTCCAAACTGTAATGGAAATTACAGGAATGGTCCAAGAGTGTTTTTGCCTTTCCGAAAAATGAAGAGCTTAAAAAGAAATGGTTAAGTGTCATACATCGTGAAGGATTTTATCCGACGTAGCGTAGTAGGGTAAGCTCATTTAATCATTTTAAAGTAGCGCTTAATGTTTCTAAATGAAAAATCACTTATTCTCATATTAGAAATTTAACAGCTCAGGAAAATCTCCACTTTTTACTTTTTTAGATGTGTACAGGAGGTTCTTGTTACTGTATACGAAATGAAAAAAGATCTTCCTAATTTTTGTGTAAAGGCAACATCCAACAGATAGCTTCATTTCATTACCACCTGAAGCACTTTCTCTGCGTACTTTCAGTTCGATAATACTTACATAAGTAGCATTAAACAATCTATGACGCATCTAGGGATTGCAATATTGGACCAAAGTTTCAATACCGATATTCGGTATTTTTTAGATCTTAATACCGGGATACCGGTTTTAATATCGGTATTAGAAATTTTAGAAAAAAAAAAAACACACAAATGTTTCTGCGTTTTATTTACCAGTTTTATTAGAGAGTGTAAATATATCGCAAAAAATAATTCGTAACTTATAAATTATAACAGTATATAAAGAATCACAAAAAAGTAAAGGAACATCTTATTTATTTAAATCGCAAAAAAAAGTGTAAATATCACTATTCAGTTTGTGGTACTATTGCAAATTTTTGAAATGTTATCTTAAAAAAAATAATGCATCAGTTGTACTGTCACTAAGCCTTGAACGCAATTTTGTGCAAAAATTAACAGCTGTCGAAAACGTTCCTTCGACATCTACGCTAGTTGGTGGTACTGTTAGCAATGCGCGATATACTTTTTCTAAGTATTTACCTCTTAATCCCTCATCTTCAAATAAATCGATTTCTCGTCGGACGGTTTTGGATATAGCCGATTTCTGTATTGTATTTTGGTTCGTTGAAATTTTTTTTTATTTATCGCTATTTCTAATTTGTATTCAAGAAACAATTTTCACTATCGACATTAGTGTCATCATAATCTTCGAAAACTGAACCGAATTCTTCTGAACGTGGATAGGTTTGTGGGTAAAAAATTTCAAGAAAATTTACTCTAAACATAATCAGATTTGAATTGGTTCTTTTCTTTTCTTTTTTATTTTTAAAATCATAATTATGTAAATACCATAAGACATCTGAGGGCACGGCAGTGCCCCCGCCAAGTCAAGCAAAAACAAGCGGCACGGCCTTACCATCCTTTTTTCGAAGCAGTTCAGGCCATTTTAGACCTCCTATAACTTCAATGTGGATAAAAATAAAAGCCAGAATTTTCAGTAACCAAGCAGGCATTATATAAACACGGTATATTTCAAATTTCATTAAATTTGAACCAGTAGTTTAAGAATTATAACTAGTCAAAGTTTGTGAATTTTGTCACTGACTGACTGACCGATCATCAAAACTCTAAGGCACTTCTAGCAGACATAGAAGCTT
>JAPMOR010066923.1:0-15309 GCA_026543865.1 Argiope aurantia | reverse complement strand
TCGAAAGTTCCAATTAAAGCCATATTTTCACTGAGAATCGTAGCATTATATTCAGCATAATAAAATATTTAGAATAAAGTATAATTTCTAACTGTTTAACACAGAAGTGTATTTAAGTGCTTGATTTTGCATAGTGATAAAAAAAAGTTATTGCACAATAGTTGCCTTCTAAGTCTAAATATTTTCCAATCTGTCTTGAGTTTTTAGAGAAATCAATGTAAGATGAATGCTGCTTGCCTCAATTTTAATCAGCTTTGAATTAAAAAAAAAAATTCTGAAATATATATACACTGGTGTGCAAAACGTAAGCAACAGGTATGTTTTTTGCCATAACTTCACGATGAATCATCTGAGAGACATGAAATTCTGAAATGAGATACAGCACTTTGTTCTGAAAGAATGACGAAAGCATTGTTGCGCAGAAATAAATACAATGTATACAGTATGGAATCAAACAAAAAAGGCTTTATTGAACTCATAGTATCGTTACACATGACTGTCCAAGAGGGATGTTACTGGGATGAAACCGTGTGCCGACCTCTCTCCAAATCAACTGGCGTTGGGAATCGCTTGTAACATCACGGAAAGAGACCGTTTCGGTTGTCCTGGAGTTGTCGACTGGGGAGGCATTATGATGAACGGGCGGACTGAGCTCCACGTTTTCGACAGAGGTTCTGTAACTGGAGATCGCTATTGTCAGGAGGTGATCTTTTCCCATGTGCGTCTGTTCCGAGGTGCCATTGGATCAGACTTCGTTTTTATGGATGGCAATGCACTGCCAAACACTACTCATGCTGTCGAGGAGCTCCTGGAAAGTGAAGATATCACTCGAATGGATTGGCCGGCTTGCTCCCCTGATTTAAATCTGATAGAACATGTGTGGGATGCGTTGGGGAGACGCCTTGCGGCACGATTGCATCCTCCTGGGAACACCCGAGAACTTAAACAGATGCTGATTGAGGAATGGGCACTCTTACCTCAAGAACTGTTGGACAAGCTGGTGCTGAGTATGGGGGAGATGGTGCGAAGCAACCATTGCAGTAAGGGGAGGGCATATCCCATACTAAGGAACATCTGCTTGCTGTTTTTCCTCTTGGACAGACAATCATGTGTTACGATACTATGAGTTCAATAAAGCCTTTTTTTGTTTGATTCCATACTGTATGCATTGTATTCATTTCTGCGCCACTATGCTTTCGTCATTCTTTCAGAACAAATTGTTGTATCTCATTTCTGAATTTCATGTCTCTCAGATGAATTCTCGTGAAGTTATGGCAAAAAACATACCTGTTGCTTAAGTTTTGCACACCTGTGTATATCTCTCGCGCTCTTTTAAAAAGGTTCTGCAATTTTAAAGAGAGAGAAAAAAAGCTCTGAATTTTATTAAAATGCAAAAAATATATAAAATATTTTTTTTATTAACTTTATTTATTAACTTTTTTTATTAATTTTATTATTTTTTTAAAACTTATTTGAATGAAGAGAAAAGTTGTTTGATTACATTTTAGTAATTCTTATCTACCAATTTCCAGAATGAAAAAAAAATATCAATACTTTTATTCTACAAATTAAAAAAATCAATCATTAAATAATAAGAAACTGACGAATTCATACAATAATTTTTTAAAAAATGAAGTGTTTTTTTTTTTTGCAGAAAAAATTAATTGAAGAAAATTATGTGTATGTTGAATCAGAAAAGGATTTATGTTTAACAAGCCTCTTTTCAATTCCAAATATGAAAAATTCGAAAAAGTATTTTAAAGAAATATAAGAAAATATTTAAAAAATCTATAAATATAAAAGGAACAATTTTTTAAGTATTTCTTTCTTGTATGTACACACTTAAAACTTCGAAAATCTTTCAAAATATCGACTATTTTTTATTGCTTAATAATGTTTTCTGATACTTTAGCTTTCAAATGATACCAAGATGTTGTCAATATTTGAAATATTTCTCGAGTTATAATTATTTTTCTTGAGATGCCTTCATTAAAAACTCTAGTTACGGGGTTTTTAAAACTCATTTGAAGAATGATATTTTTCCACTATGTTGTTTCATTCAAACAATCATAACTCAACAAGAAATTAACCAAATACACTTATTTATATATTAAAATAATCTGTATGAAATAATGGATGTTTTGTGCCTCAAAAAATTTATATTAATAAAAATAAATTTTTAATAGCTATTTAAAAGTTAAAATTACAGAAAAAATCTCGTTTTTTTTTCTATTCATCGTTGATGAAAAAATTGTTTAAAAAAACTATTTATTTTTATAACTTGATTGAGGCAGAAAACATAAAGACTAATATTATGCATAATTTCCAAATAGAATTGTGTGTCTGTACATATCAGAATGTAAGATATCATAATTCAAAAAATAGGCTAATTCGCTCATTAAATATTATTTAATTAATTAATAATTAGTGTAATATAGTTTTTCTCACTGAAATGAGTTTAAACATATATTAATGACCTACTGTGAAAAAACTGGATTTTTAAAGTTAAAATTTTAAAAAGAAATTCTAGTGTGTACGTACACCTTAACAAAATTTCCTCCAGGCGATATAACTGTTGAAAAACAGAGAGCAGGTCTTATGATTTCTGGAATTATGTTTATACCCTCTTTTTCCATCTCACTGAGTATGAATTTTGAATCATTTCATTTATAATGCAAAAGATTCGTTAATCACAATGTGAGTGATGGACAAATTGAATTATGAATCACTAATTTTATAATTCACAATCAGTGTTATATGATTATCGAATATTCGATTAACTTGGATTTGTTTAGAATAAATGAATCAGAATAAATAATATATAAACAATAAAAAATATTCCTCATTAAATGCAAGATTGCTGACAAAATCTGTAAATACATAGAAAAAATTCGTCCTTCTACGAAATTTAGCACCATCAAGTGCAATTGCTTGAATGATATTCACAAAATTTTGTCTTTCAATATTTATTTAGATTTGTATCAATTATTTCATGGCTTGTATATTTAGAGTACTTTTAGAAGGAAGAAAATTCCCCATTAGATGTCAGATTGTAGAAAAATATAATTCCGAAAATTGTTTGGTTTTTAAAAAGAAACGAATTTATAAAAGTATCTCGATTATTAAATTCTCTGCTTTCAGTATTTGTTTACAGATCAAGGGAAAATAAATATGCAACTAAAAGAGAAGAATTCTCAGATAACTCCTTCATCCATTTCTTCGAATTAATTTGCAACTATATAGATAAATTAAAATTGAAAATGTTTATAAAGAAATAATTATTGTTTCGGAGAAAATATTGCCATTGCTAGGGATTATTTTTTCTTTATATAATCAAAGAATAGGCCAAAACAAACAAACCTATTTGAATTGTTTACATGTTTTATTTAAAAACCTGTTTTTAAATTTGATATATGCAGTTTGTTCTGAGAAAAAGAATAAACATTTCTACTGAACTCATATCTTTTTATTAAAATACCTATCTTTTTAAAATATTTTTAACGTTTCTTTTTTCCATTTAAGATTGGTTAATTTAACACTAAGAAATTAATTAATAATTTTTCATATTTTTTGTAATGTTCTAAGAAATTGTCTTTTATTTAAAAGTACAAAGAAAATTACGATTGCTAGAAAACCTACTTTTGAATAAAGAATAAACAACATGAAATGTGTTTTTTTAAAAGTTTGTAAATTCTTCTTCATTCAGCAGAGAATTAGATTCTTAGTTTATTTTTCTTTTAATTAATAAACATACATTAATAGAAAACTTTTTAATATATATATTTCAAAAGGACTTATGAAAAGCGGACAGAAAATTATGTAAATTTTTAATGAAATTATTTTGAATGAAATATTTAATGATGACATTCTATATGATATTATTCTAATCGTTTTCATTGATTAATTTTCCTTCTAGGTTCTGCATATTGTTATGATTGGAAGTGGGTAAAATAGTCTGTAACGATGCCAAGCAAATTATATTAACACTAGGATTATTAAAAAAGCATAAGTCACAGAAGCAGGAGCAAGCTCTCTAAGGAATCCCATGCAAGGATGGTGAATTCACATAGTAACTGATATCAACAACAAGATTGAGAAGAAAACCGTGATTGCAAAAGAACCCGAGTCCTGAAATGATTCTTCTGGATGAATGAGGTAATCGACTGAATAATAACAGAATAGAGATCACAAAAATAAAATTCAAATCCCGCCAATGAGTCTCATGCAAGCAAGAGGTAATCAATGGTGATCTAATGCAAAGCAGGAGCATAATAAAGAAGGAAGCAGAAATCTCTATAGGAGAAGTAATATGCTCAAATGAGTCTCATGCAGGAATGAGGTAATCGATGGTAGAGATGCATGCCATTGAATCATGAAGAGAACCATTGAATCATTTATTATTATAAATATATAATAATATAAACTATAAATTATTTTTAATTTATGTAATAAAATTATATAAATTATAAATATAATTTATATAATATTATATAATATAATTATATAAATTATATAATATAGTTAAGTTATATAAATTTTGTTAAGAAGCTGTTTGAATTCATATTTTTAAGAAAATATGTTTCCTTTTAAACTAATTTGATTGCATTCTAAATATATTTTTTCTCATTTACTCCATTCATAAATACCCATTCATTTTATTTCTTAAAGGTGTAAAAGGATATCTGAATACGAATTTGCATTAATAATTTCTTATCAGCTACATAAACTTCTAGGAAACTTTATTTAATCAAAACCTAATAATCAAAAAATTATTATGTATTTACTTTATCCATAAACAAAAGACTTTTTTTTCTTTTATTCAATTGTTTTATGCGTTCCAAACCGTTATATCTTGTTATTGTTTCAAAACTTATTGCCACATATTATTATCACTATTCTGAGTAGATAGAAATGTTTCCTTTCTCACTTTGGCACAGACTATAAAAAAGGATTACAATAGGTGTTTTATTTTATCTCTGGAGACACATTGATAAATACCCACAGTGCTCTTCATAATGAGAATCGCTTATTTCCGGATCGGACGTGTTTCTTCACTCCAAAGTGCTATTCCTTCAAGTTCTTTATGGATAAAATTGGCAGTTTAAAAAAAAATAATTTCGTGACCTGAAGAAATATTTTGTTATTTTTTTTTTGTTTTGATTCCTTATATACTTTCAATAATGAACATCCTCTTTTAATATTAAAAAATTGAAGTATTTGTGTACATGAAGTAGATATGCTTATTTGAATCTGTCTGAATCTAATTATTCGACATTATGAAGTAAATTTAGAAAAAAAAATAGTTAGATTGAATGTTAATAAGCTGATAATTATCTTCACTTTTAACTGAATCACTTGGTTAATCTTTAGCTATTTTTTTACTAATGCATTTCCATGAATTTTCCATTTTAGGTTTTGCAGATTTAATTTTTTAAAATTTTATTTTAATATTCGGCATAAAATAATAATTTTATTAATTTAAAACCTTTACGGTTATTATCTGATTTGGAATAAAAACAGAACACTAAAAAGTTAATGTTTGAGATTAAATTGTATTAAAATGTTTGATATATACATTTTAAAGGCAAATAAAATAAAGTCAAGTAAATTTCATTTAATTCTTTGAATTTTAAATACAAACACCTTTATTTTATGTGTTGTAAACTTTGCCAAATGCTGTGTCTTGAATAATTTCTACTCATTATAATTGACTTACTGGTATACTTGATAACATTATATGAATCTAATCAGTCGACATTATGAAGTAAATTTAGAATAAAATAATTTTTAGAATGAACGAAATATGCTAATAAATATCATTACTTTCAATTCTACTTAATCACACTTGCTTACTCTATGGCTTTTTTTTGCTAATGCATTTATGAATTAACCCTTTTCGGTTTCGCAAACTTAATTGATTTTGTTTTTTGTTAACATTTGACGTAAAGTAATTATTTAATCAATTTAATTAAATTGCGATTAATTTCTTGTTTTTATTTCATGAATACTTTCGGATATGTAATTCATTGTATGAAATTCGACTTTATAATTATTGGATAGATGCACTCTATTAAAATTTGATTGAACTAATATTCATTTCATTATATCACGAGAAAATAATAATATATGTTTGATAAATTCCGAAATGATAATTCTCTTCTGATGTTACTGTATTTTCAATATCTTAAAACATGTTATTGGAGTTAAATTTGAAATTAATTTTTTGTTCTGATTTAATCTCTAATTTAAATTAAACAATTTTAAATAATGAATACATGCTAACATGTTTTTAAAATTTTTATTACTTTCGCGGAAAAAATTTCTTGTAAACTCCTACATGAAACTTCTTCATTTATCAGAGGAATTTTATACCTACTTATATTTGATCATGTAAGCCGTTTATTATATAGTTATCATATAACATTACTTTTACTTAAGAGAAATTTTTATGATTAAGAAACTTGCGAATTAAAAAGTTCGTAAAGCATTCATAACGGAGATAAAACGGATTCAGGAAAAACGTAGGATAATATTATGATTTTATTCATATATTCTTCTGTTTTCTAAGTATAGCCATGTAGTATAATCATCACACAGAGCAATAAATGACATTTTCAGCAAAATTACTTTTATTGTTATTACATTATTTGGATTAAATCAAATATCCAAGTAATTTATGAGATTAAATTGCGCCCTCATTCTCAGTTAATTGTTTGAATTTTAAATATGTGCACCTTTATTTGTGTGCTGTAAACTTTGCCAAAAGCTGTGTTTTGAATAATTTCTGCTCTTTTTTTCTTTATTTAGAGAATTTGTAGAATTCCATACCTCTAAGGCTTAGTAAAAAAAATCCAAACTCAAATGCTGCAAGCAAAAATTTCACTTTTATCAAATCATCTGAAAACTTATCAAATCAATATATAGATTTGAGAAGATAAGCATACAACTAGGCGAATAATTTTAGGGAATTAATTGAAATCTTCATTAACTCCTAGAATATCACTTTAAAGAAGAAAAGAAAAATACTGCATTTCAAAAATATGCATGACACTGAATCTTTTCATATTTTCTATCTAATTTTTTAAAATTATTTAGAGATTAAAAAAAAATCTACTAGCTACTACAGCGTTTCTCAACCTTTCAGTATTTGCGGCCTAGTTTTGAATCATAATTTTCATCGCCCCCCCCTTACAATAAAATGTATATGTTACGGCCAAAGAACGAAATCGGCCAATTCGTGAACTGGCCGACGTTGCTGTAAACTTACCGGCCAATGCCTGATCTTTTCTTGATTTCGGACTTTGGCCGGCCAATTCTCGAAGTAACTTGGAACGATCGGCCAAAGTAGGAAGAAAGGAATCAAGAGCATACTATTAAAAAATTATTATCATCAAGAACACACTATTAAAAATAAAGTATTTAAAAATGAGTATTTCTGTGTACAGCTTTTTTTAGGTACAATTGTTTCAGAAACTAGTTCAAATATAAGTGATACCTCTGAGTTAAAAATAAGCTTGTTATATATAAAAAATATGATCTTGTGTTATTCTGTTCTCATATGAGAGCCATAATAGAAATTATTCAGTGAACGTATATGCTGTAACAACGTGATAGCGTGAAGATTAGATTTGCGCCCTTCAAAATGAACGAATTATATCCAGAGCAAAGGCGTTGCGTATCGTGTATGAATACGAAGGCAAATTCTGTACTTAGTTTTCAATTACCTTTAAGGTTGATCCTTAGTATTTTTCTGCTCCATGGACCTAATGTTAAAGATCCCAGATCACATTGTCTCCCGAAATATCGCTTCAAAAAATATGAAATTTTTTTCAAAGGCAAAAGTAAATATAAGAAATAATTAAAACAAATGTAAGGAAAAATAGTTTTGTTGTTAATATCATTTAAAGACATTTCTTTGTAGGCACCATCTACCGAACTTCACCTACAACATGTCCTTATTTATATTTTATACATAAATGTCATTATATTTATTTACCACTAGTAGCCTTTGGCGACCAGCCGGCCTTAAACATTCTGTTCATTATACTACTTATCACTTTCTCTAATGTTCTGTCAGCATCCATAAAATTTCTACTTTAAATTAAAGTGGAAATGTTAAACTGCAATCAATATAAAAGCTTTTTATACTGAAGCTAACCATGTCTTTTTTTAAATATGAAAATTGAAATCAGAGCCGTTCGGCAGTGAATGTATATGTGCACTGCAGAATAATTTATATAATATCTAAAAGAATTATTTAACAAAAATTTATCTGATTCATCGTAAAATTAATTTTTTACTTTCAAAAGACTTAAATGATGCAAATAAAAATATTTTATTTTATTTCAGTCAATAAATGAACTTCTGAAAAAATTACGATTTTAAATTTTACACAATTCTTTGGTCCCAAGGAATCCTATTCTGCGAAATACTCTTGACACTTCAACTTTTAAATAAATAAATAAACGTCCCTATCTTCTGCGATAAATCTGAACGATTTATGAAGTTTTCATGAATCATTTTAAGAAAAATCAACATTTTTATAATCACAGGCCAATCACTGTCGAGAAACCCTGGCAGAAGATTAGCGTATCTTCATCGAGGCAGTCGGTGAAGTAGTCTAAAATGGCCAGTTTTTATAGATGAACGATATTCAAATTTAATAAATTATTCAATCTTAATGAATGATTTTGTTGATTGTTGTTCAACAACTTTTATTTAAAATATCGATGTCTCAAGAATATTTTGTTAAATATGATTCAAAGGGCAGTGGACCTATGTAAAAATTTAAAATTCCTAATTCATCGGAGCATTTATTGACTAAAGTTGCATTAAATATAATTATTCAGTTCCTTTAGACCATTTTCTTAACAAAGGTATGCCCCAAATGGTCGCTGATTAGAATGATTATCCTAAGTATATTAAACCATGTTTGAATTAAATGAAATTTTTTTTTGAATTAGTAATATAAATATTGTCAAAGCTCATAAAAAATTTTCCTCCTTTTACTTTTCAGAAAATATCTTATTTCATTTTTTTTTCACCTTCCGAAAATTGCAATATTATTTATTAAATTACGTTGATAAAAGCTATTCTTTTTTTAATTTGATGTGCAGATTAAATTTTATTTTTATTTTGAACGAAATATATTATTGAAAAATATGGTTAGAATATTTCTTTAAAAATTCGTTAAAAATCTAAGCATAATTTATAAATTAAACATTGGCATCATTAAAAAGATTATTTTTTGAGCTTTAATTTAATGAAAAAATCGATTTTCTGCTGTAATATTTTCTGAAGTTATAACGAAAAAACGCTGAAATTACACTTAATTTTTAATTAATTAAAATTCTAATTAAAAATTTAAAAATAGCTTCAAGTACATATTTCCGATCTCCAAGATATAATATGCCAAATTTGATAACTGTATGTCAAATGGTTTGGAATGTAAAGCGCCAATACACACACACACACACACACAGAGAGAGAGAGAGATTGAGCTTTATTTATAAGTACAGATTATCACATCGAGCTTTGGCCAAGGACTCCCGGTCACTTCGCGAAATGGCCAGCCAAAGTAGAATATACAATATTAATTGCAAGTACTTCGGACTTTGGCCAAACTTCTTGGCCAATTCGCGA
Organism: Argiope aurantia; assembly: GCA_026543865.1. Taxonomy (NCBI): domain Eukaryota; kingdom Metazoa; phylum Arthropoda; class Arachnida; order Araneae; family Araneidae; genus Argiope; species Argiope aurantia. The sequence continues at coordinate 5,667 of JAPMOR010066923.1, read as the reverse complement.
ACTGGCCGAATTTCGGGCTTTGGCCGTAACATATACAACAATAATGTATATTGAGTATTTTAGATTCTGTTTTTAAATTATTTTTAACTAACTGCCAAAGAAGAGTAAAAACGAGCCAACGTTGGCGAGAAACCACATCTTGCATTTTGGACAAGCGGGCGGTGAACAGATAAAGCGAATAAAAGAGGGGAAATTTTAAATATTATATTTGAAATGAAAGCCAAACAGGAAGATAACTCTAAAAGAATAAAAAAGTAGAAAAATTCGTTAATGAAAGTTAACCTAGATGGAGTGAGCTAAATTTAGAAACTGGGAATACCTTTTTTCGAATAATAAAAGAGATAAAACAGAAGCATGACTAAACAAAAGTGGGAAAAAAAAGCAATGTTTGTGGAAGGGAATCCACACGACCGATGCCGTCTCTAGCATGCGCGGAGCAAATGATTTCTCATAGGAAGAAGGAAAATGTTCGATAACGCAAGTTTCAATTCCAGCCAGTCTCATTCGAGTCGATCCTTTTATTGCTATTGAATCTATAGTGAATGTGTATGGTATATATGTTCTTAATTGCAATTCACCATATTAAATATTCATGGCAGTAGATTTAGGCAGACTCATGGATAAATTTTTAAGCGGAAGTAAGCAAACATTAGAATTGTCAAGCATCAACAAGTACACAGACGAGCGTGGTTCTGAAAATAAAATCAAGAAAATATTCTCAAGAATACTTAAATTTTGGGTTTATCAGTGCTGAAGTAAATGAATAAGAAAAGCCCCTGTGTATCAGTTGCTTAAAAATGGTAGCCTCAGACAGCATGAAACCTAATAAACTTAAACGACATTTAGAAACGCTTCATAGTGAGTACGTCAACAAACCCAGAGAATTCTTCGAATTAAAATTAAAATCATATAAATAGCAAAAATCATTTTTAAAGATACTTTGTATGTGAATAAAAAAAGCCTTAATTGCATCTTGCACATTTAGTATAAAATAACCAGATGTAAAAACCTTCACATCATTGGTGAAGAACTTATTTTCCCAGCAGCAATTGAGATTGTAGAAACTATATTTGGAGATAATTTTTCAAAACAATTGCAGTCCATACCTTTTTCAAATGATACTGTTGCCCGTCGAATTCGCGATATAGCCGAAGATGTACAGTTTCAGCTTTTCTCGATGTTGCGTGACAAATTGTTTTCAGTACAGCTTGACGAAGCAACAGATAATAATAAAAATGCTCATTTAATTGCCTATGTTCGAATTTGTTATAATATGTCAGTAGTAGAAGAACTACTTTTCTGCAAACCAATAGCACTCAAAACAACAGCGCTCGTATTATTTGATATTTTAAATGATTTTATGAACAAGGCAAATATAGAATGGAAAAATTGAGTCGGAATATGCACCGATGGTGCTTGTTCAATGTCCGGAAGATTCTGAGGTATACAAGCACTTGTAAAACAAAAATAGGCTTAGTGCACACATTGCAAGACATATTGCATGATCCACAGAGCAGGTGTGGCTTCGAAAGCAATGAGTTCTGGTCTGAATATTGTGTTAACTACGGTTGTAACCATATTAAATTATATAAAAATGTGACCCCTGAAATCGAGAATCTCTTCCGCACTTTGTAAAGACAGGGGTTCAGTACATTCATCGTTACTATTTTATTGCGAGGCAAGATGGTCATCACGTGGGAAATTTTTGCAACGTGTTTATGAATAAAGATAAGAAATCGACATTTTCCTAGAAAAAGAAAACAGACCAGAGGCCGAGAATTTTCGCAATGGTTTTATGGTGATGAAACTGAACTACTGGGTCGACATATTCGAGAAATTAAATAACTTGAATCTTCAACTCCAATGAGCAACTACACATATGTTGGATACGAGTGATAAAGTGAATGCTTTTTGTAGAAAATTGAAATTGTGGAGAAGAAATTTAAAGCAAGAAACCTAACAATGTTTGCAAATGTGGATGATTGTACTAATACTTACAAGGCTGATGAAGAACATGTAAAGGTGGTTTTTGTTACCACTGAAAATCATTTAGCCATGCTAGGAAAGAATTTTAAAAACTATTTTCTTGCTGATGACAAACTGATAGCAAGTTACGAGTAAGTTAGGGATACATTTCATAAGACTCCCGAAGGACTCTCAATGGATGAGGAAGAAAAATTCATAGACTTCACGACAAGTGGCGAAACTAAAAGACAATTTAGTAATAAATCAATATTTGAATTTTGGGCAGGAGTAAGGATTATTTTTCTGCACTAAAAACAAGGGCATTTCACATTCTATTACCATTTTCAACATCCTACCTATGTGAAACTGGATTTTCTGCAGTGACTCCTTTGAAGACAAAATATAGAAACAGAATTGAGAGTGGCTATTTCTGGTTTTAAGCCTTTCTTCGAAACACTTTGCTCTGCAAGACAGGCCCAAGAAAGTCACTAATAATTATTAAATTTGTTTTTAATTTAGTATGTTTTGATTAAGTAAGTTTTGATTTAGTAAATTGTAATACTTTAATAAGTTATCTAATATGTCGAAATGTATTTTGTTTTCTGTGTAAGTGTGCTTTCTTTTCAGTCAGTTAATCATTTTTTTAAAATAATATTTTCTCTTGGTTATTCTTGTCCCCCTCTCTAGTGGTGTGCATGCGCCCACCCTAGGAAGGCGTGTCACACAGGTTGAGAATCTCTGAGCTAGTGTATCGTTTGATTTCAAGTAAGAAACAGGCATAATTTGAATATTTCTATATATTAAAAAATATATCATAAATTATATATTTTTCAAGGAAGGCAATATGCTAACTTACGAGGAAAATAAAAAATATATATATATATTATTTTTTATTACAAAAAGTCACTTATTTCTGTTCGTGAAACTTGCCGAATTCGAGCTATGCACAACTAATGCTCGTTTTTTCCTCCGTTTCTGCCAATTTTTCCCGCTGGGAATAGTTCCTGTGGAAGAAGCATTCTTTCTGTAAAATAATAACATTTCATGGCATTTCGCGACGCCCAGTTTATTCATTTTGTTTTATTACACGGAACATATTTTCACCCAAAAGCCATTTATGGATTCAGATCTTTGAATGTCAGAGAAGATTGTAATAAATTTTTTTCATAGCTTTTAGTTCCCCCTTTTGAAATTTTAATTTATATCAAAAATAGTTTCAAGTTTATTCCCTTTGCAGCTATAATTTTAGAAGTTGGTTGAAAGGTGGACCAATAAACTAAATTCAGAAAGAAAAAAAATCTGAAGGAATATTGTTTTGCTCCGTGATTAGGTTACAATGTTGCATGTTTTAATTTATTGATTCCTTTATAGACACATTTTCAGAGAAAATTTTATATTAACATTAATAAAATCCTGTAACATATTAATGTACTTACTTTTTTCTTAATTTTGCTCTTGAAGTACATATGAATTCAGTTACAGTCAATAATTGTAGTCAATTTTATATTATTCAATTATCTATATCTATCTATACTTATAATAAAGCTCAATGTGTGTGTGTGTGTGTGTGTGTGTGTGTGTGTGTGTGTGTTGGCGCTCTACAGGCCAGACCATTCAACCTACAGCTACCAAATTTGGCACGTGTATACCTTGGAGGCCGGGAATGTGCACCTGGGGGTTATTTTTTCGAATTTTTAATTAGAATTTTATTTATTTAAAAATTAAGCGAAATTTTGACGTGTTTCTGCTATAACTGCCGAAAATATTACCGCACAAAAAAGATTTTTACATGAAGTTAAAGATAAAAAATTTATCTTTTAAATGATGCTACTGTTTTAATCTTAAAATTAAATTTCTATTTTTAATGAATTTTTAAATAAATATTTTAACTATGTTTTTCAATAATTTTTTTCGTCAAAAATAAAAATGAGGATTAAGCACGTTTCGCATTCAGGAGAAAAAAAATAGCTTTTTTCAAAGTGTTGCCATCACATTGATTAAAGTTCCAATTAAAAATAAATTAAATCTCTTTGGAAATGAAATCTGCAAAAATATAATTTTCGTCACGTGTCTGTAGGAAATGAAACAAATATGAAATATTATTTTTTCTAAAAAATAAATTCAAGAAAAATTCTTTTATGATCTTTTACACTCTATATATTATTAATCCAATAAATAAGTTTTATTTTAAGGCAAGTTTTGTTTAATATGAACAAGATATCCATTAAAATCATGGCCACACAGCTAATTTGTAAACCTTTAGTAAGACACAGATCTGTTGCGACATAAATCGTAAATATTTTATTTAAAAGTAGCAAACGATTATTTTAATAATTATAAATTTTATTTTGTAAATAGTTGTGAAATTCAGATTGGCAACAGTGATATTTTTGGAACTTTTAATTTGTTGTTTAAAAACGATGCTAGAATTTTGAATAAAAATAAGTTGATGTAAATTTGATAACATTATCTATAATGTAATAAGATTTAGTTTCATAATAAGTTTGTCTGCATTCTATTTTTGTTGGCGCACGAACACAACAGATTTACTAAAATGGTTTAATTAGAAAAATGATTATATTTTATGTAACGTAATTCAATAAATGCTCTAATAAATAACGAATTTTTGATTTTACATAAAGCTTCTGCTGTTGAAATCACGAATAACAAAATGCTCTTGAAACACTAATATTTTAAATAAAAAGAGTTAATTTCCATTCAACTAAATCAATCACTTAAACTGACTGATTTATGAAAATTTGAATATCACTATTCAATAAAAAAAAAGGATAATTTTAGATTTTCCATCTATCGTTTCAAAAAAAATACGCCAATCAGCGCGCAGGTTTCTAAGAATAATTGGCCTAAGATTATGAAAATGTTGAGTTTTTCTAGACTTTTAACATTCGAAACTTCATAAATAGGTCTTAGTTGATCGTGGAAAATAGAAACATTCATTCATTTATTTAAAATTTGGTGTGTCCAGAATATTTATCAGAATATGATACCTTACTGCATTAAATTTAGACTTCATAATTTTTGAAATATATTTATAAGCAGGAACAAAATATTATTATTGATTTCATTTGAATCCTTTTGAAAGCAAAACTAAAAACTGAATTTTATACTGAATCTCAGAAATTTTTGTTCAATTATTGTTTGAGATATTACATAAACTATAAAAAATATTTTGTAGTTGACATAAGACTTAAATACCGAGCGATTCTGTTTGCAATACTCATATTCAATAATAATAATAATAAATAACAATAAAGATGATAAATAAAATAAAACGCTTGGTTTTGTTAAAAAATATCTTTATATTAATTGCAATTTCATCATTTCCACTTAAAATTAAAGTTGAAGTTTTGCCGGAAATGACAACAAATTAGCAAAATATATATAGTAAATTGAACGAAATGATCTAAACAACAGTATAAGTTTGGTATGACTATCAAAATTGGAAGATTAAAAATGTTTTGTTTGAGAAGAGAGCAGTTACTTAAAATATTTCATTGAAAATTGTAGTGAGCGGTAATATTGGCGAACCGGCTGGTCGCCAAAGGCGGCTAGTACTTATAATAAAGCTCAATGTGTGTGTGTGTGTGTGTGTGTGTGTGTGTGTGTTGGCGCTCTACAGGCCAGACCATTTAATCTACAGCTACCAAATTTGGCACGTGTATACCTTGGAGGCCGGGAATG
>JAPMOR010066918.1:57656-71728 GCA_026543865.1 Argiope aurantia | reverse complement strand
ACCTGGCTTGAGATAAATGATGGGCTTAGAACTCAATAAAAAGGGAGAAAATACGTATTATAACAGTGAGTTTCGGTATAAAATCTTTGTCCTCTAGTATTGGTGAGTAAAAAAATGAGTTCATAGAATTCCGGCTTATCCGGCTTTTTTGGTATTCGGCCTGTCCTTTCACCACATTAGGCCGGTTACTCGGAAGTGTACTTATGAGTTTAGTTGTTGAACAGTTAATACACTGAAAAGTTTTAAACTTTGCAGCTTAGTTAATTCTACAATTTTTGATGATTTAAAAATATTGTCTTGATCTGAATTGTTTCACCAAATTAAAAAAAATCCATTATATAGATTAGAACTTAAGCTATTAATTTATTATAATAATTAATAACTTGCTATTTAATTAATTCTTGGTTACATCTGATGACAGGCATTTGTTTTGTCAAGTGTAAAATGACAAATATAATTCATATTTAGACTTGAGACAATAGTAAAAACTTTGTCTCTTGTATTTGTCTAAACAAAACGTTCTTCTGATCGCAATAACCTTTTATTTTCTTTAGCCGCTTTTGACGACCAGTTTGTTCGCTCAGTTGGTTGACTTTAAAGGTTTCAAAATGATTAATATGAATGTATTAAAAACATTTGACATTGTCATTTGATACAAGGGACGAATAAAAATTTTATTGAATAAGCTTACTGCAAATTAAAATGTGTAAATATTACGAAATAAGAACGAAGCTGAAAATACTACAGCGGAATTAATGACTGATACAAACACACGCTATTGAATGTTCTGATGGATGAGTATGAATTCCATCAGACCATTTAAAAACATTGTATCAAATTGAATTAAAAATATTATTAAAATTAAGAAGGAAAATTTTACGGAAATGAAACTATTATAATTAAAAAAAAATAATTTTTCACTCTTACAAACACAATTTTTTGGAAAATAATTATTTCGGAAGTTATGAACATTAGGTTTTGTAGAAAAGTATAAGGATTATTTATCTGACTACCTTTAAGCCTATTTTGGTGCTAGTTGGTTTGATTTGGTTATATTAACGTCCCGTTTGAAGAAACACTTGGGCTATTTTGGGACGGACCTCGTCATTTTGAACCGCGGTCAGATGACGAGGACGACACCTGAGCTGGCACCCCCTCTCCACACCACACCAGCGGGAGGACGTTTGGTCAGGACGGATTTAACGTGCAACAGACCCCCTTATACGACGGTTCTTCGGTGGAATCGGGTCTTGAACCTGAAACCCTCCGGTTCCGGAGCCAAGACCTTACCACCAGGCCACCGTGGCCTTATTTTGGTGCTAGAAACTTTCTGTTTGGAGCCTATTTCTTTTATATTTTCCTTCCTCTGACTAAATGTGCTCTTTGGCGACATGGCGAACCATTTCCAGAATATTTCTATTTTTAAGCTACATTAATTAGCTAAACTAAGCGTTGGATTAAAAATGCTGAATAGAGCTTATGATTCGTATGATGATTTATTTTCCTTTGATTGTTGACATACGGCAATAATAATGAGTGAAATTTATGTGCCACGTTCGTTAACGTTTTATATAGATAGATTTTTCTCTCAATATTAGTTGAACAATTTCTCAGGGAGTTTTAAGACCATGAAATGTAACATCAAATAAAAAGAATAAAGAAAAATCGGTCAAAATTTTAGACATTGATTTTTTTTTCATAAACATCAACAATTTTAATCTAAAGAAAGAGACTTATTATAAAATATTTCATTCAAGTTTTAAAAATAATTCTTTTATCTCTTATAATATAGATCTAATATTAGATCATCTCTTAGCTTCCTTACTAAGTTAATAAAGTTATTCTCGATAAGAAAAGATTAACCCAAATTCAATAAAAGAATCGATATTTTTATATTGTTTTGTAATAAAAAAATTGAATTATTCTCTAGATACTTACAAGGGAATCGTAAATCGTAACATCTTTTACTGTTTGATAGCTTACTTCGCTAAATAAAAAAAGAAAATTTATTTAAAAAAATATATAATTTGTAAACAATAATAGAAATAAATATTATATAAAAACTCTAAAATACAACACTTTGAGGAATTTTTGTGGTAATGATCTTCCTTCGCATGATATTCAAATTATCAATAAATGTGAAGTCCAGATGGACCTTGTTAACCCCAAAATTTGACTCCTTCCCCAGACTGAGGAAGTACATATGAAATGCTAAATTTTTAAAATGTTTCTAAAACTCACTGAGTAAGAGGTTATTTAGTGTTAAGTAAGAAGGGATAAAAATGGTTTAAAAAAATCAGCTTCCGAAGAACTCTGCTTCTCAACATTTACTAAATCAAGACATTATAATATATACAATGGTGGTAATTATAATGCAAAGGAATAATATGATAATATACATAATGGTAACAATACTCTCAAGCAATAATGAATTTAAATGAAAAATATTAATCGAGTAGTTTGTTTATCCTTCTTTATCAACGTATATTTCTGAAATTTTTTTAATAAAATAATATTAATGTCCATAACTCCATAACTTTTTTCGCTACGTGTTCGAAAAGAATAAGATCAGTTTATATATAATTTTCAAAATAAACACTCATGGATAGATGGAATGAATCAACACTCACTAACAGGCAGGTTTACAATTCTTAATTGAGCATTCATGAGACCTTTTCAAGACACGTTCATCAATTTCTTCCTCTGAAAGGCAAGAACAAAAATATTTCAAAAATTACTTCTTGTGGAAGGAAAATTTTACATTAATTAAGTACGCTATTGCGATTTCTTCACTTTGATGATTTTGCTTTTTTAGAGCCAAACAAGTTATTTGTCTTTGTAATTGTGGTCAGTGTTCAGTTGATAGGGATGAGGCTTACAATCATATCCGCCTTTCTAAGCATCACACTAAATAGATTAAATATGACGGATTTAACGTGTCCAAAATCCAGTTGCAAAGAAGATATTGCTCAAAGTTTGATAGAAATCTTCATTTTTGGTGTGAAGATCGTATGTCAAATTTCATCTCCCTAGGTGAAAGCGTTTCGCAGTTAACGTTGTCACAGACAGACAGATGGACACTTTCCAAAAATGTATTTTTTGAACTCAGGGATACCTAAAACGTGGTGATTTGACAAAATCTCGAGTTCGGTTCTTTTGACGACTACTGTACTTTGTATATGACGAAGTATAAAAGCATCAATGGTATTTATAGAATCTACTTGGCTAATTATGATAGATTGTGGTGTAATTCCTTATAATTTCCATCATAAGGACAAATGCAATTGTTGGATTTCTACTCCAGAGAAATATTTCTAAAAATCGTAGTAAATATGTTAGATAGTAAAAACATTAATGGCATAAGATATTAAAATTAGTGATTTTTCTTCTTTTTCACATTTCTACTATTAGCTCACACTCTCTATCTCTATTAGCTCACACTATATATCTTGTTTAAATTTTCAATAGTTAATAAAATACTTTTTATTCATCCGCTCAAATTCAAATACATTTTTTAAACTTGTAGTGAATGACACTTGATATTAATACAGTTTTTTCAAATATTAATTAATTAATTAAATGCGTCCAGTAATTTCTATTTAGTCGCCAAATCATTTACCATGTCACCAAATTTGTCACCAAGCTCTATTTTGCCTCTTAATATTGCAATTCTGTCCTATGTATGTACATATTTATATTAATTGTAATTGTTTAATAAAAAGTAACTAAAATAAAAAAAATTTTGTTGACCCAAGTAGGAATTGACTTAAATTTTCTTTTATATATGACTTGTTACATTTAATAACATTTCTTCACAAAAATTATACATAAAAAAAATTCTTGTATAAAAGAATAAAATATGTTTTTTTTTTAAATCATCAATCCTTACTAAGAGCCCATCCTTCATCGTCTGCTGTATCCTCTTCGCTGGTATAGGAGTCATAATCTGCGTCGTATACCATTCTGTCGTCTAAAAAAAATTCAATTAAAATGAACACGTGACAATAAAATATTCAGTAATCTTTAAACAAAAATAACACTAGACACCCTTATTTTTCACGAATTGTTTTGAAGTTAAAAAGTTTCGAATGAAGTTTTGAAATTTTATCACTTTTAAAGCAGGTTGCGGAATGTAAACCCCATGAAATCAGTGAAATTCAGAATAATTATTTTGTTCTGAAGGTTTATTTTGTTTCTAATCCATTTCTATTTTTAAAATCTAATATTTAGTTACCTGGAAACATAAGATTTACATTCCAACAAATACGCGGGTCGACCACGGCTTTTATTCCTTAAATATTGATCACACACATACACTGTAAATTACAAAGTTGCGTAAAAAATATAAAAAATGTTATGAAATCGATTAAAATTTTCAGGGGATTAAACTTCAAAAAATACAAAATTTAAATTTTTATACGGACCCCGTATAAAAAAATTCCCAGTGAATAAAATGTGCCCTATCCTCTAATGTACAAAATTTCAGCAATGTATCACAAATATTCTCAAAGATATGTTAAAACAAAGTTGGAGAAGGGTCAATCACAAATTAAAATGCAAATGTTTACAGCTTCAGTGCAGATGACGTGACGCAGGAATGCATCAAAAGGAAATTAAATATGCTTCATATCTTTAGTTTTAAAAACAAATTTTAAAATCTATGCTTCCTGAAAAATACTTTAAAATTTTATGTCATAAATTACAGAATATAACTTAGAAATAGCACAGTCAATGAACTTGTAAAAAAAACTTATGTAATCTTTCTTTTTGGTAATCTTTCCTTTAAGTTATTATTTCTACAAATTTTTAATACTTTTGAAACAATAAATAACAAAATTATTATTTATTTATTCAATAATTATTTTCTTTGTTAATTTGTGCAAGACCCCTAAAACACGAGCATCCGACATGATTTTCCCTCTTTGCGAATTCGTATCCAGGCATCGAAAAGTGGTTTAAGTCAGCATTTATGTAGTTTCATATCTTTGAGGCATTTTGTGAAAAAATTCTCAAATTTTTTACATGACCTAATTAGAGGATGGGGCACATTTTACTCACTGAGAATTTTTTGTACGGAGTCTGTATAAAAATTTAAATTTTGTATTTTATAAAATTTAATCCCCTGAAAACTTTAATTGATTTCATAGCAATTTACACCTTTTTTTACACAGCTTTATAAATTTACAGTATATGTCTATGGTCAATATTTAAGGAATAAAAGCCGCGATCAAATTGTTTCAGACACCCTGTATATGAGTTCTTAAAAGCTGCTGTTGCAGTTTGGATTTGCATGATGGCAAATTTCTCTAAAGTGATTTGTCTTAATTTGGTGGCTAGATTCAACCACATATCAGAAGTACCTCATCTTCATTTCGAGGTGCCCCTCGGTGGTTATATCATATGGTTAATGATGTTACAAGTACATTTATTCTACGTAGCGCATTCATACAAGCAGTTTTGATATCGGTGTTTTTACGAAACCATACATTTCTCAAACATGTTTTTCAAGTGTTCCAAATATTTCAGATTAAAGTCTGTCATATGGACAACTCCAAGATCAGCTAATTCTTTTTGGTCATTCATTTTTTTTATTCTTCAAAAGGACTGTTTTTCTGTAAAAAAACAAACAAAAACAAAACTGGATTAAAATAGCATGCTTTGAAGTCATGAGAAACCTGGTAAACTTATTTTTTCTGCAACTGGATAATATGCATTATCTTTTCCAGAACCATTCTCCATAAAATATACATATATGGTAGATTTTTAGCTAATCTATATTACCGATCATAATGAGTAAAATATCTGTATTGCATGATTTAATCAGTACATTTGTGATAAACGCATTGTTTTTTTTATTTAACACACATTGTGAACTAATCTTAGGTCCGTTTTTTTATTAGTTTCATCAAAAGAAAAAACTATATAATCGCTCTCAGTTTTATATGACACCCATCCTAACTTAATTTGATAATTGCTTGACCAATGAAAAGTGTCATTTCTTGTGGACTCCAGTTACTGATTAAAAATTTTAGAAGGACCTGCTTGAATTTTATATTTTTTAGCTCTTTAATAAAATTTTCAGGTCATGGATAACTCATGTTACTTACTTCATAGTGCAGTGAAAAGCTCGCAGACTTTGTTTGATGGGGGCAAGTATTGATGAAAAATATTGTTGTTATTGTTTCTAATGGCACTTATCATCAACAAGCCCACTGACTTTAGAAGTCCTTGATTTTTATCCAAGGGTGCGTCCCTTGTTTATTCAGTAGGGCCATTTAGGGCCAAGAGTACGATTTAGCTACACACACGTCAGAACCCTTTTTATGGGGCGAACTTCATTCATGCATTTCATCCACAGATCGTAATTTAGACCTGAATCAGCGAACGATCACCCCTGATCCAGTACTCCCAGTGGTATTACTCTCGACATGGAGGACTTTGGGAACACGACAGATTTATACGTGCGCCAGCCACCACACACACGGAGAGTCTTCTGCCGGCGGGGTTCGAACTCGTAACCCAAGGGAAATATTGAAAAATATTGTCGACGATAGAAGCTGTCAGAGTTTTTTTAGATTGCTTTTATTTATCATCGAGCATAGCTGGAAGGTCACGCATGGTATATAAAAGATAAAATCCATTAAATATTACAACATGGAAAAAATTTGGATCAAGTCTAAGTTAAAGATTTTTTTTAATGCTACTACGATAGTAAATTCTTTTGTTTTGCTTATGGCTTCATCGAGACGACAGCTCTCGCATTATTTGGATAACTAATACAAATGCATTAAAGCTTTTGGAATAGTTTACCAAAAAAAATGGATATATCTGTTCTGAAGTTGATCTGCTTTTAATCTTTTCTTTTAAAGTTCTTTCAAAATTCGTTAATGTGTTTTGGCAACTTTATATTTTTGTTCGTGCTGAGTTTTAATGTTCGTGTATTTATGTACACTTATTTTGTCAATTAGATGCATAAATAAGTAGTTGTGTTTTTGAACGAGCGAAACTTATTATCGAACCTTACTACATTAAATTCGAAAATTACACCTTTATTTCTCATTTCATATGGTAAAGTTTTTTTTTCATTCTATTGTTTATTTGGTGAAGTTAACAAGCAATGTTTTCTACACAATTCGTCATTGTAGTTGAAAATCATATGAACCATTAAACTTGGGTTAGTTCCATTATCAAGTTTGTTGCCAAAATTTAGTTAGTAAAACTAATTTTTATGCAGATTGATTAGTAGATGTGAAACAAGTCACCAACGCCCCTTTCCTAATATATGCATATTTATGCCCATTGAGAGCAAAAATCAGATAATAGGATAATGTGCTTATTTTATGTTTTTTTAGCACTTTATGGTATTGATTTTATTAATATAATTCATAAAGAGAAATATTTTAAATTGTGTTTTCTGTGTTTGATAATATCATTAAGGCAGGCGACTACGTTAAAAAGTCAATTTTTTTAGAAATTATGAAATTGTTTTATTCAATATTCTTAATGTTTGAACAGATTTCTTTATAAAAACGTTAGAATTTCGTTTCTAAGTCTATTTTTTTGGAAAGTTACTCTAAATTTATTTTTCACTTGCATACTTTTAATGCTATTTTACGTCTTTAGAAGCTATTTTCTCAAATATAGTATATAACAGAATTTTCTGACGAAAAACTTCATAAATTAAAATCCAATACATATTTTTTGTTAAAAGTTTGTAAAATAATTCCACAGTATATACCAAAGTTTCTGAATTAGAAAGAAAATAATATTTTCATTTAGAAATATTTTATAGTTGTTTCAGTGATTCAAAAAGTGAAAAAAATGTGAAAATTTCGTGTTATTTATCCTTTGAACTCCAGTTTTCAAATAATGACAGAAATATAGCTTATCTTTTAGTTCAATAACTAGATAATGGATTTCTTAAGCTATGTGCAAAACTTTAGGCAAATCATTTGATAAACATCTAAATTTAAAGGTTTTTGCTTTATTCCTCTTTTTAACTAAAAAAAAAGCCTTCTTTCCAACTTTTTTTAAAAATTGCAACTGAACTAGAATATTTTGGTTTAATAGATGATTTTCCACATGTTTTTAATGCAAATAATCAAAAATATAACTATTTTCGAACGTTTTTTTTTAAATTTCAACCTGTCGCATACCTTAAACCGTAAGTTTCGAAAGCAATTATTTAATTTATGTTGAAAAGTACATATCAAAACAAATGCAGAAAAACTTTCCATAGACCAATAAACTGCATTTTTTTCAGATAAAACTTCGGGACAGAATGCTAGAAAAATAGTTGAATATATTGGGAAAAGTAATATTTGTTTGATATGAGGATTTGCATTTTAATTTTTTTCCTTTGAAAAATTATTGCTGACATAATAAAGTTTACCTTTGCATAACCTTTCATTTGTGGGCCCTTTCATCATGTGCACAACACATCCAAGTATTTCCAGACTGCTGTTTCTCTCACATTCTTCCATGCATTCCTGGAATCGGTACATGTTTAAATTTATTAGAAATAATCTTGGTACTTGTTGGTTGTAACGGTGAGCAAAAAGCTCAAAAAAAATATTCGCACTATTTGGCGATTTTAATCATCAAACAATATAGAATGCGAACTATAAAGTAAACTATTGTATATATACAATTATACACTAGAGTATATTTTTGTGATTGGTGCGAAATTTTTTCTTGGAACTTTTTGGTTGCGGATGAGAAGCAGTAGCTTGCCTACCCCTTCAAGAGTCTATTTTGATGCTTCGAAAAGTACCTGAACTACCAATTGTAACTTAATAATTTAGTTTTCATCCTTTGTAATAATCTTCATACAAATCATGCACTATTGGTTTTTTAAAACGAAATTGTACCATAATCTTTCTATTGTAAACATTTGTAGATAATCTGTAAAACTAGAAATTAGACAATAATTTTCAACGTTACTGAAGCATAAATTCAGCAAAAGCTTCAAAAATAATAAGAAATTCTGTTAGGACCAGAGAAACTACACCATTTATATTTATTCTTAATTTTTTCTTTGCATTTATAATCCGACGAGGAGTTTCTATTCCCTAGCTAGCAACAATTTTCCCATTGCAGCTCACGTGTAGATTAAAAAACTTTAGAATTCAGTTTTAGTTAAATATTTTTTATTCCAGTTTCAATTTATTATTTTATTCAAATAATATAGACGGACTTTTCCTGAGATCACAGTTACCAATTTTGACAGTCAATCACAATTTTTATTAACAATTCCATCGTGATTATTAATAAAAAATTGAAATTATATGTCTTTTAAGCTTTAAGTATACATACAACCCAATGTCACCAAAGCGGCGCCATTCGAGTGCTATAAGTTAAAGATTTAAAGTGTTCTTATTTTAACCATTTGTACTTATAAAAGTAATTAGATACATAATTATTCACCTAATACAAGAAATTGCTTATTGCTTTGAGAAATGAATATATATAATTGTTTTGAGATGAATTTCCCAAAAGTATTAATCCACCCTTCTTACCACCCTGGTATGTTTAGCAACCAATATTAAAAAGATAAATAAATAAGACATAAAAATGATACACCGTCGTGAATGGTGTCTGAGAGGAGATATTCGAGTACTGAAGGTTAATAAAGCTATATTGGAAAAAATATTTAAATAATTCCTATGTGAAATGAGAAAATAGGCATCATAAATTACATTATTTTAAATGTTAGATCAGTAGTTAAATATTTATTTATATAAACATTTTTATGCATTTGGAATTTCGCTATTTATTACGTCATCGTGATAACATAAAATTTTAAAACGTATTTGATGAATAAAACTTATGAGAAAATAGTATGAAAATAACAAAGTTCTTTATCCTTAATTTCAAACATTAGAAAACTACGAAAAAAAAAAGATATTTATTAAAGTAATTATTTACTACATAATCAGACGATATTTAACACGGCTATCAAAATATATTCTTTATTAAATACATTTTATAAATTTGCAATTAATTTCAAAATAATTAATGTTAGATCAATTACTAGATATTGATTGAAATAAATATTTTTATTCGTATGGAATTTCACCATTTATCATGTGATCGTAGTAATATATAAAATTTCCAAAACATAATTGATATATGAAATGTGTGAGTAAATAGTATCGAAATAGCAGAAGTTCTTAATCTTTAATCTCAAACATTAGAAAAATAAATATATATATATTAAGTACTTATTTATTGCATCTATAAGACAATATTTAATGTATGTATCAAAAGATATTCTTCATTAAATAAATTCAATCAATTTGCATTTAATTTCATAGTAATTACAATAATATCCCTGATTTTTTTTTAAATTTGAGAAGAACGAATGAAAAAAAAACCAATTTTAATACAGTTATCTTCTTTTTGTGCACATCACTTTTGCAGTTATCTAGCCTTTTCTTTGCATAAATAGATGCATTAAATGATTTTTCATAAGATTAAATGATATTATTAATTTTGAATTAAAAAATCTTGTGGTATTAATTTTTTAGCTATCTATATCTATATCTATACTTATAATAAAGCTCAATGTGTGTGTGTGTGTGTGTGTGTGTTGGCGCTCTACAGACCAGACCATTCAACCTACAGCTACCAAATTTGGCACGTGTATACCTTGGAGGCCGGGAATGTGCACCTGGGGGTTATTTTTTCAAATTTTTAACTAGAATTTTATTTATTTAAAAATTAAGCGAAATTTTGACATGTTTCTGCTATAACTGCCGAAAATACTACCGCACAAAAAAGATTTTTACATGAAGTTAAAGAAAAAAATTTATCTTTTAAATGATACTAATGTTTTAATCTTAAAATTAAATTTCTATTTTTAATGAATTTTTAAATAAATATTTTAACTATGTTTTTCAATAATTTTTTTCGTCAAAAATAAAAATGAGGATTAAGCACGTTTCGCATTCATGAGAAAAAAATAGCTTTTTTCAAAGTGTTGCCATCACATTGATTAAAGCTCTAACTGAAAATAAATTAAATCTTTTTAGAAATGAAATCTGCAAAATTATAATTTTCGGCAAGTGTCTGTAAAAATGAAACAAATATGAAATATTATTTTTTCTAAAAAATAAATTCAAGAAAAATTATTTTATGATCTTTTACACTCTCTATACAGGATGTTTATTCAGTCCCCGATCCATTTTGATATTTAATGACTCATATAATAATGAAGATGTAAACAAACTTATGGCATTTATTGATGGAATAACTCATATATTTTCCTTTTCAGGTTTGAATATTTTTACTTTTGTAAATATCGTCTGCGCGTGTTTTTAATTTCAGATAATTTCATTTTCCAGTCTAAATATCTGTACTTTTCTAAATATCGTCTGCTTATTAATTGCATTTTTCTCTCTTTTGTTTTTGGCAACTATTGAAATGTTATGTTTACTTTTGATGTGTTTCTTCTATGTAGTACTTTTGTATGTGATGTTTTATTCGATCGGATATTAAGGAGAATGCATACACCACAAGAGAAAGCACAGATTTTATGGTGGTCATAGAGTTAATTTCCAATCAACTAAATCACTGACTTTTAAGAGTTAATTTCAAATCACTTAAACTGACTGATTTATGAAGATTTGAATATCACTATTCAATAAAAAAAGGATAATTTTAGATTTTTCATCGATCGTTTCAAAGAAAATACGCCAATAAGCGCGCAGGTTTCTGAAGATTAATTGGCCTAAGATTATGAAAATGGTGAGTTTTTCTAAATTTTTAACATTTAAAACTTCATAAATAAGTCTTAGTTGATCGTGGAAAATAGAAACATTCATTCATTTATTTAAAATTTGGTGTGTCCAGAATATTTCTCAGAATATGATACCTTACTGGATTAAATTTAGACTTCATAATTTTTGAAATATATTTATAAGCAGGAACAAAATATTATTATTGATTTCATTTCAATCCTTTTGAAAGCAAAACTAAAAACTGAATTTTATACTGAATCTCAGAAATTTTTGTTCAATTATTGTTTGAGATATTACATAAACTATGAAAAATATTTTGTAGTTAACATAAGACTTAAATACCGAGCGATTCTGTTTGCAATACTCATATTCAATAATAATAATAATTAATAAATAACAATAAAGATGATTAATAAAATAAAACGCTTGGTTTTATTAAAAAATATCTTAATATTAATTGCAATTTCGTCATTTACATTTTTAATTAAAGTTGAAGTTTTACCGGAAATGGCAACAAATTAGCAAAATATATATAGTAAATTGAACGAAACGATCTAAACAGTATAAGTTTGGTATGACTATCAAAATTTGAAGATTAAAAATGTTTTGTTTGAGAATCCTTTAAGAGACCAGTTACTTAAAATATTTAATTGAAAATTGTAGCGAGCGGTAATACTGGCGAACCGGCTGGTCGCCAAAGGCGGCTAGTATATCATAATTTGAGATTACAAAGAATTTAAAGGACATTTTTTTGTTATCTTGATAATAGCTAAATCAAATGCAATGCTTACGTAAGAAAAAAAAATGAAAATATAAGTTAGCATATATCACCAACACACGCGCAAGATAGCAAATGTAGAAATATCACGTCATGTTCACACGTATGATGTAGGAGAACTTTTTATATTGGACGATTTTATAGCTCAATTTCGTAGTATTTGTTTTTAGGAAAATGACAGACAGGATACCTTTATTACCTGCTGTTGAGCTAAGTAAAATGTACCTTTAATATTTACTCATACCTTACCTTTTCTGTAGTTGGCCCTTTTCCTCCTCGGTTTTTCCATTCTGTTTGATAATCCTTGCAATTGGTTTCATAAGGTGGAGGAAGTAGATGTTTCACTGTCTGCAAAATGCATACATTTTATAAGGATTTGTAATATTGCTTTTCTATCTTGTTAGTATCAATGCCAAAATGAGGAATTTATAAATATTCGTAATATATGCCTGGCAAAAGAGCCCGATCTTGACAGGGAAAAGGAAAGTTCTAGAAAATATTAGAATTATGGCGATATATCTCTACTGGAAACCATGATTTTCTTATTTTTCTAAAAAAATTCTATACTCTATTGGAAGATTATAAAAGGGGAGGATTTAATTCTAGGAGTTAATTCTCCCTTTGTTGTGTTAGTCGCGGAGCGAGCTCTCTAGCTGTACTGTAATAGAAGTGGCCGTGTTCCGTCTGTTTGCCTCGTAAGTTTCTTGAGTTACACATTTTTTGATTTTACATGCTTGTGAAAGTACTGATCAACAGATGGTCAACCTTTTGAATGATATGTTTAAAAATTTGGCAGATATAGTGTTAAGTCTATACCAAATTCCATCCTTCTAGCTCAAACCATTTTCGAGTCATCATATTCACAGACAAACAAACTTAGAGTTATAAATTCTAAAAACTTGTTTTAGGATTTGGAGAGTTATGAAAATGGGAAAAATCATCAAACCTCGAGGTTGAATTCTTTGACGATTGCAATCTCTCTCTTTGTGTGCTTCATATACAAGAAAGTAAAAATCTCTTCAATGAAGACATTTAATTGCAAATTTGACATTTGAATTTTATTCGGAATCTGATTAGCAGATAGTAAAGAGATTAGGCATAAATTCTAGAAGAAGAGATAAAAGAGATAATTAAAGTTTCTAATATGAGGTATTGGATATGGACTCACCTTGGTTAAACGAAACATAGTGGCATGTCCTTTCTTCAGATTGTGGCCGTATTCATAAGGATTCAAGATATTCTTCGAGTTATGGATGGAAATTTGCACCTCTGGATTATTTGCTTTCATATTTAATTGTGTTGTTACGGAGTCGAAAGTTAGAATTTCGGCTGGAAGAAATAAGCATGCACCCTTGTTAAGTGAAGAAAAAAAAGATCCACTTTTAAACTGTTTCACACAGATTAACATAATGTTACACAACTCAGAAAAGCTTAGAACAGAATGAATGGGAGTGATTCCCCCAAAATATCACACAAGTTCTTTGATGAAGGTATTATACTCCTTTTCTCGCATAAAACTGTGGACCTTGTGCAAGGCCATGAATACCACGATT
>JAPMOR010066918.1:24364-57646 GCA_026543865.1 Argiope aurantia | reverse complement strand
TATACAGGTTTAGTTCTTTACGCTTTGTAGTTATTGTGTTTATTTTTACTCGGGAAGCCTGACAGACAGAGATACTCCTGCAAATTGGTTTCTTATAAAATTTAATAGAAATCTGCAAGTTTGGTGTTAAGTCAGAATACTGAATTTGATTGGTCACACTCAAAACATTTTTCAGTTATCGTGTTCGTCTACAAATAGACATAATTCTCAAAATGTATTTTTCGAACTTATAGATGTTTCAAAAGCGGTGATTCGTCAAAATTTTGAATCCGAATTTTTTTTTGACGATTACAGTATTTTCTTTTTGTCAAATTAAGAAAAACATCTAGCCCATAATGTTTTAAGCTTGAGTTTAATCTTAATTCTAGCAAATGTAAAATAAACAAAAACTTACAAAATATAATTAATATCATCACAGCATGCATAATTTCTGTAACTGAACAAATGTAAAGTATTGATGTAAAGCATAATTAAAAACATTTATAAATATATATATTAAATTCGAATCAAAAACTTAAACGGAAATAAAATTGGTATCTCTAAAAAGTTCACGTTATGAATTATAAAGTAGTGCAAAAATAATTTCAGGGTTATAATTCTCTACGAAGGAATTGGGGATATACATTAAAATTATTATTAATTATTAATCAATAAAATGTAATCAAAATTAAAAAAAAATATTTTTTGATAAACAGCTATCACTAAAAAATCAGCGTCTACTTCCTGCCAAATTTGATATGATCTGTTTTTTAAATAATATTTTCTCCATTCAATTTATAGATAATATAAAGCCTATGAACATTATCATGTTAAAAATACGATTTTTAGTACACGATAAAATAAAAGATTGAAACTGAAATTACGTTAAAAGAAATAATAGTGCATGATTTGTATGAAGATTATTACAAAGGATGAAAACTAAATTATTCAGTTACAATTGGTAGTTCAGGTACTTTTCGAAGCATCAAAATAGACTCTTGAAGGGGTAGGCAAGCTACTGCTTCTCATCTGCAACTACAAGCACACGTTTAACATAAATAAGGCAATTAAATAAAATAATAATAATAAAAATAATTTAAGTAAAAGAAAAATTCTAGCAATATTTTATAAAAATTGTTTAGACAGTTTACTATTTTTTGTTGTAGCTCTAAATCCTCTATTTCTTTGAAACAGTCAAATTATTCTAAAAATTGTACATTACATAATTTCCACTTTATAGGGAGATAATAACATCTTTCGCTATCGTTCTAAGTTAGATGGCTGTCTTGAGTTAATGAGATGCAAATTCTGCATTGAAAAAAATTAAATTGTCTTTAACAACCTATAAGATGATTAATATCTTTATGATTTTCCTTCAAAATTTAAATTATTAAGAATATTTTAATATGTTGTACTTGTGTATATATAATAATTACTTTAGAGTATAGAGTCAAAAACATGAATTGTAACTACGCGAATCTGCTATTTAATGGTTTTAGGTTTAAAATATTGTCTGTTAATAGCAAGTAAACTTTGCTGTAGTTTGTTCATATTTCAACTAACAATGCTTTGGAGAAGGATTCGCACAACTCAGTAGTGCATTTTCATTGTTTATTGTTTAAATCTAATATTTTAAAAAGTGTACAAATTTCGAACTGTTTGAGAACTTTTCAATTTTTGAAAGATTGATGAATTAATTTGTGTTTGTTTTACTTCGTTAAAAATTAATCAAAAACTAAAGTGCATTGGGCAAAAGAAGAAGGAAATCAAGAAATCTACCTGCTACATGTTTATATTTCACATAAAAAAAATAAATTTGTTCTGTACAGAATGCATTGTTTTAAAAATTGATTGCTGTGAATAAAAATTTCAATCACCGGTTTACCAGTGATTTTGAAAAATATTGACCTATTGATATCTCAGTTTTTAAAGAAATGAAATGACTTTCGTGCCGTAAAAATATTCTTTGACCAACATTCAAGGCCTTAGAAAATCCCAAAATGTTTAAAAGAGGCTTAAAAAGATCACTTTAGAATGTCGACAAATTTTAAAGTCCTGATCAAATTGAGATTTTTGTTTTGAGAATTAAGATTCTTTTTTCTAATAAAATTGTACATATTGCATCTAATTCGGCATGTTTAATTTTCAATAGAGATGAAAATGTGAAATAGAAATTACAAAAAATCGGATTAGCATTGGAAATTATTAGAATTGGAAATGAATACATGTGAATAAATAATAGAAGACTCATTTTTTTGTGGTCGACATCTTGGAGTTTTAACTGACAAATTCTCAACAAGAAGTCAGAAATCAGGAAAATAAAAGGGAATCAGAAATTGTTATTGTAGTAGATGAACTTCTGATATTTTTTTGGTGGTGTCTGAGGATTATCTTCATAGATGTAGAAGCATGGTAAGTGATTTTTTCAATAAAAATATTTCTATTTCAGAATTTCTTTTTATGTTAAAATATAATTTATCGTAATTTATTTCATCGTAATGAAATTTTCTTGCTATGTTTCATCCGTATTTTAAGAAAATCTTGTACAATTAAAGCAAGTTTTCAAAGCTTGATAATCAATCCTATTTATAGTTTTTATGAAAAGAGAATTATCATTTTTAATATCATAGAAAATTAGATTAGAGATATTTCAGATTAGATTAGAGATCATATTGCATGACTTTCAAGTTGAATTAAAGGGAATCGAATTTTCATAACATTTTTTTACATGAAATACCGTTTAATTAATTTAAAGCTTTATGCAATGGTTTAAAATTTTTTATTTTGATAGACTCGATCTCATAATTAAATACATGAGAAAGGAAAACAAGCTTGTATTAATCAGAATCAGAGGAGAGAAATATCAAGGGAAATTATTTCTCCCTTTTCTGTGGCTGACTTGTATTAAACCCTTTTTACTTTCTTGAATACAAGGCTTAAAAATAAAACACTTTATTTATCAATAGCTTTCACCTCCAAATTTCGGCGAATCCCCAAGTTCCGCACAAAACCCGATTTTGGTTTCAATGGTAGACAAAAATGATGTCCAAAATCCCCTAACGTTTTTTTTTTACTATACTACGAAGTACAAAACGCTCAAATGCGTTTTACTGAAAATATAAATCTGAGCATTCGTGGCATTCACAACTTTATACTTTCACAATTTTATGCTATGAGAGAAGAATAACCTTATTAGAAGTTTGAGAGAAAGTTTCATGAAGACATCAGCGCTGGTTCAAGTAGCAAATTCCTCAATGGATTTCAAAAATCAAATAGGCGCGCTGATTTGGCTTAGATCTTACAAGTATGAATTGATTACACATTTTTATGTGACTTTTGTGTTGATTATACTTTTAAGCGAAACTTACTTGCTTGCGTTGACACTAGTTCTTCTTCTTCGTCAGGGCGTTCTATAAGAGTGTGTATCGTGTAACAGGCATGTAGGACATTAGGATTATTCTTAAAGCAGCGGATGTTTCGGTAGTAACTAATGCTTGAAAAGACAAAAAAAAAATGAATTAAAACCTAGACGAGTAAACGTTTTTTTTTAGCTCTAGCAGCCTTTTTCTACAAGGAAATATGATATATTTCCCCTATAAATTATTTTTAATCATGAAATTTCGATAAAAAGCAATAGATGCTTAGGCACATTGAAATATTTTAAGTATTTTAAATAGCTTTACACATGCTCTACACAATATACGTACGAACCATCTACGCAATCTACAGGGTGATCTATTTTCTAACGCTCGCAATATTGCAACTTCACTTTCTTATTTCTCATCTAAGCAACACAAGTGTTATTTATACAGAATCTTTCATCTTTAATTTTTTTTAGATTTAGATTTTTTTAAGAGTTTTTATTTTTCCGATTACAGATTTTTATTCTATCATATTATTATTGTGTAACATATGTTATCAGTTCCCTTTGTTTGAAAAATATTTGAATTTATTTTCAAACATCGCATCTAAATAGTGATTTTAAAAAATTACGTAGTCAGAGGGAAAAGACAGATTCACGATAAATTCTGTTAATAACCTTATTTTTCATTTATAAATGCTTACTGTGTATAGAGAAAGCATGTGGTGGATGAGATAAAAGAAGAAAGACAGATTCACGATAAATTCTGATAATAACCTTATTTTTCATTTATAAATGCTTACTGAGTATAGAGGAATCATGTGGTGGATGAGATAAAAGAAGAAAGACAGATTCACGATAAATTCTGTTATCAACCTTATTTTTCATTTATAAATGCCGACTGAGTATAGAGGAAGCATGTGGTGGATGAGATAAAAGAAGAAAGACAGATTCACGATAAATTCTGTTAATAACCTTATTTTTCATTTATAAATGCTGACTGAGTATAGAGGAATCATGTGGTGGATCAGATAAAAGAAGAAAGACAGATTCACGATAAATTCTGTTAATAACCTTATTTTTCATTTATAAATGCTTACTGAGTATAGAGGAATCATGTGGTGGATCAGATAAAAGAAGAAAGACAGATTCACGATAAATTCTGTTAATAACCTTATTTTTCATTTATAAATGCTTACTGAGTATAGAGGAAACATGTGGTGGATGAGACAAAATTCATCCAAGAATATATAGGATTATGAAAATAAATGTGACGAATTAGCGCTTATATTAAGAGATAATTTTCTATCGTTAAGCATTAAGCATTTAAAAATAAATTAGAGTCTGATTTAATATTCTCCTACTGTTATCAGGTTAAGATCAGTGCAAACGTTAAAATCTCGATTTCTGGCGAAAAATCATATATATATATATTTAATATTCTTAATTTTTAATTTCTGTACTTTTTTTATATAAAACCGTTGGGATTTTCGGTTCTATATTCATTCTTTAGGAAGTTTTACATTCGTTTTTATATTTACGTAATTTGCATTTTAATGATGTTTTAGAGCTTTAAATGCTATTTTGTCATAATATATACACTTTGGTCAATTCTTCTTAACGATTAAGAAATATATGGTGTATATGTTTTATTTAAATTTGGCACTGTTTTCTCAATATATTTCAAACAAGAGGCCTGTCCATTAAAAAAAATTAACCGTTGGTTAAATGCTTGGCATTGCAATTTTTTTTTAAATTTAGTATTATTTATCAGTTGATCACAGTGTTTAAAAACTGGGCACAGTTTATTTCTTAGCTGAGAGACTAATTAATATACATTTCTTAATCTTTCTACAATATTTTGAACAAAATCGTTTGGCAAACTTTTACACTAGAATATTTTTAGGCCTTTTTTTTAACTATCATCCCTCTCAAACAAGTCATATTTTCTGCCAATTTTCAAATATAAATTAATTCACGAGAATAAGACTATATTTTAAAATATAATTATATTTCAAAACATATTCTAGCATTTCACTGATTAATTTTTTTGTTTTATGTTTTTAAAATCTATTTTATATAAAAATTCAAAAGTACAATTATTTATAATCTTATTCAATACCTTCATCCCGAATATGGACTAGGGGTGTGCCGATTTTCGATTTATCAAGGAAAAAAAATCGATATTTTTAAAAAATTGAATTTTTGATGTCAGTTTTCGAAAAATATCGATCTATCGATATTATGATTATGAATAATGGTTCACGATGATTCGCGTTACAGTTAATCGATATTCGCAATTAATTTGTGTTTTCGATTTCATTTTGATTATCGGATAGTGTTTGTTTTTGTTGCTCTTCATTCTTTTTCACCTTCGTACATAATTTTTGTTAATATTTCTATAAATACTGTCATGTTCTGATATATAAAAATAGGTGTTTTAAGTATGTCATTTTGGAATAAATTGTTTTCTGTTCCCTAAATGAATGATGCCAATATGGAAAAATAATTGCGCTCATCAGAAGGTTATTGACCGTCCTTTGTTTAATCGCTAAATGTTTATCTTCATATATAAAAGCAAAAAGGATTCATTCAGATTAAATCCACAAGTTTATTCTCAGTTAGAATTATCGTACTTAAGCGTTATCGCGTAAAAGAGAGAAATTCCTTTATATTTCCACTTTTGTCTGGCGGCCTCACGATGAATCGCGATTTTGCTTATTAAAGGCATTATATTGAGTTATTTTCCTTAATTTTTTTTTATAAAGAATGAAAGAAACTGAATTTTTTTTGAAAGTCAACAGCAAAAATGATAAAATTGTAAAAATTATTTTATTAGAAAAACACAATATGATAAATTGTAATATGCGGACATTACATTGGCACTGAGTCACTTTATTAAAAGGCTTTCAACAGAATTATTTTCTAACTATTTTTATTGAAAAGAACACGGATATTTTTATTATATGAAATGAAACTTATTTGTAGTCGCTCTGATTAGTCAGTGTGTTAAGAGATGCCATTTATAACTTATGATAACTATAAATAAATAATGATATCACGATATATCCAAAAATATTAATTTGTGTTGGACGATATATCACGATGATGGAGTTCGATCATCGCGCAGCCCTAACATTGACCCAGTTAAGTACGTGACTACGTTAGACTAAAAGAGGCTACTTCTTCCTGAAAAATGAATTATTAATTGTTAGTAATGGGATATATTACTTGCAATGTTCTTCGACAGCAGTAAATTCCTTGAAGTTGGAGTAGCACTCTCGTATTATCCACTCGATTGGCATGAGATAGGGATGATAATCTTGGTACTCAGCATAGGAAAGATAGTTCAACACGGATGTATCAGGTATCTGTGAATGTATATGTTATAAACTGTGCATTATTAAATCAATAAAAGTTCTATAAAACAGCGATGTGCAGTGGGACTAACTAAAAAGAAATTTGTTTTTCGAAATTTGATTCAAGCCATTTAGCAAAAGCTTCCTATTGGTAGTACAAGTAATTCACAGAACCAGTAATCGTTATCAATACTTAAAAGACCAGAAATCTGTACCATTAATTGTTACCAGAGCTTCACAGTACCCGTAATCGGTAACAATGATTACAGTACCATTACTTATTATCAGCACTTCAAAGTACCAATAATCGTTACCAGCACTCCACAGTACAAGTAATCGATATCTGTGCTTCAGAATATCAGTGTTCGGTACCAATACTTCACACTAGCGGTAATCAATACTAATACTTTACTGTACCATTCATCGTTATCAATACTTCATAGTATCAGTAGTTAGTACTAATACTTTACAGTGCTATTAATTGTTACCAGCACTTCACAGTACCAGTAATCGTTATCAGTGCTTCACAATACCAGTGATCGGTACCAATACTTTACAATACCATTAATTATTATCAGCACTTCAAAGTACCAGTAGTTAGTACTAATACTTTACAGTGCTATTAATTGTTACCAGCACTTCACAGTACCAGTAATCGTTATCAGTGCTTCACAATACCAGTGATCGGTACCAATAATTTACAATACCATTAATTATTATCAGCACTTCAAAGTCCCAGTAATCGTTACCAGCACTTCACAGTTGCATTAATAGTTACCAATGCTTCATAACATCATCATCATCATCGGTACCAACACTTCACTATACCAGTAATTGGTTCCAGCATTTCACAGCACCTATAATCGACACTAGCACTTTACAATATCAGGGATCGGTACCAGTTCTTCTCAGTACTAGGAATCTGTGCCAGTACTTCACATTACCAGTAATTAAAAAAATATTCTTACCGTTTCATTCTTTATATCTCCATTCTTGCAAAAAAGGGGCAAACAGCTGCAGAACTTTTTATCTAGCCTCTCTGAGAGTGGACGACATCGATTGCTGAACTTGGGATCATCGCACACTTTGGTTGTCATTATTCTGAAAAAAAAAAGCATTTATAAAATGAAACTACACAATCTCAATCAACTTCAATCTCAATCGGAAACTTCAATCTCAATCGGACAGTTTATATAAGAATACAAAACTGCACTAGTTTTCGACTTTTTTTTTGTGCGATTCCTTCTTTTATTTTGAAAACAGTGCTATTAAAATCCCTCATAGAATTAAATAATAAATGTTGGCAAATTTATTAATTGGTTGTCTTACATTTTTAACCTGTGTAGTTAAATTTAACTTTTCTTAGTGGTTTATACAAAAATTCTCCTCTTCTTACTGAGTTACGAAATTTCACAGAAATTCAAAGGAACTTTACTAAATGGCGTTAGGATGAAGCCTAAAACAAAAGTCCAAATTGTAAAAGTACATTCTATTCAAAAAACCTTTCTTTTAAAATTTGCCAAAGCACATTATAAAGCCCTTATTTTTTTTTTCGTTTTTCATCACACTTTTAACGTAATCAGCATACTTTTTACCTATTTTAAATTTTGTGAAAATATAAATATTCTTATTGGTATATTTATTATAACTCATCAAGGCGCATGGTCCACGTTTGTACATAATTATATTTAAGCTTGGTGTAATAGTAAATATAGTATATAAACGTAATAATAACGAAATGAAACATATAGGGACCTGACAAATTATACTTGACTAAGTTATAATATTATACTGATACTTTTAATCTAAAAATTTGTATTTTTTTTATAATTTCATATATTTGACAATGATGTCTTTTTTTGCCGATTTGCCTGCGACTTTCTGAATGCAGCGATTCTAAGCAGCTATCTGCCTAGCTTAATAGAAAAATCTGCCATTGCTTGATAGGTTTTTGCTTTTAAAATTTCGAAACTTGGGAACTGCGGCAACTTAGGACCACAATGATCTCTGAAAGTAAAATAAAAAAGTTATTCTTCATTAGAAAAGAAACGTCTAGATTGTGTATACCTTTTTCATTGGAGAATCTGGCCACTCTGAAAAAGAACAAAACACTGATGGCAACAAACATTGGCATTGATTGAAACAAACATAAATGGCTGATTTAGAATGAATCTGCTATTATTACCTTTATGTGTTTGATATTTTTATATTTGAATTCGTATCCTCCTGTGCTCGTAACATACTTCTGATACTGAAATAGAATCAATGAAGGGCAAAAAGCTCTAATTGATTGGAACACGCAGCAACAGAAACGTGTATTTGACTCAGGAATCTTGGGATTATTTAGATTTTTGCTATCCAGATATCTTTGACAATCACAGAGTTACAAAGAATATTAATGATTGGCATAAAATTATAGAGTTGTCATCTTTTGATGATGAGGCTTTTGGACAGATGGATCCAATGATTGTGACAACACTGGATCTAACGGTATATTGGAAACAATGGTAGATATTGTTGGTAACAATGTTGTATCTATCAGTAGGTAACAACAGTGGATATTGTTGGTAATAATATTAGATCCCTAGATACATTCGTAACAATGTATGTTGGTAATGACGATTAATATTGTTGATAACAGTGTTCGAACCATATGTATATTGGTAATAATGATAGATATTGTTGGTAACGACGTTGGATCCATCGATATATTGGTAACAATGATAGATATTGGTGGTAACAATGCTGGATCCATCGGTATATTGGTAATAATGATATTGTTGCTAACAAGGTTGGGTCCATAGGTATATTGGTAATAACGATAGATATTGCTGGTAACAATGTTGGATACATCGGTATGTTTGTAACAACTGTAAATATTGTTCTCCACAATGTTAGATCTATCGGTATATTGGTAATAACTGTAGATATTGTTTGACAATGTTGGATTCCTCCATATATTGGTAATAATAGTAGATATTGTTGCTAACAAGGTTGGGTCCATCGGTATATTGGTAACAACGGTATATATTGCTGGTAACAATGTTGGATCCATCGGTATATTTGTAACAACTGTAAATATTGTTCTCCACAATGTTAGATCTATCGGTATATTGGTAATAACTGTAGATTTTGTTTAACAATGTTGGATTCCTCCATATATTGGTAATAATAGTAAATATTGTTGCTAACAAGGTTGGGTCCATCGGTATATTAGTAACAACTGGTAAATGCTATATTTTCGGCACATATCGAATAAAAGCCCATTCAAACCCGTGTTTAGTGTCCAGATTTTCCAGCTGAACTGTTTGTAATTAATTTTGCAAGTTTGTACTTCTTGGATAATGGGAGAGGGCGAAAATCTTGAATAATCTTTTGCCTTTTTTTATTCCTACTACATTAATTAATCAGATTAATTATTCCTACTAGATTAAATCTAATTTAATTATGGATATTAATGAAAATATTTTCTAACTTAAAAATTCGATCAACCCAGGTAGGTTAAGGTACAAGCTGGAATATCGAAAAATAGTCGACCGATTAATTTGTAAAATTTACCTGACTGCATTGCAAAATTAAACTTACTGCTCTTTATTCTTTTATTATAAAATCTTGCACAGAAAATGTACTTTAAATTTTTAGAATTTATTTAAGTAATTTTGAAACTAGTATTCGTGAGGTGGAGTGCAATTCGTTAAAATTTATTTTTGATTATGTGAAATATTTTTTTATTGTTATTTTATTTGGAAACTATGAATCAGGCATGGTTCTCGATCACTCGAACAAGAATTCGCATTTTGGCAGTTTATCTAAAGAATACAATAATACAATGTACTGAAACGCAAGGGAAAAAATAATTACGATTGTTAATGCACACAATGATAGACAATATGTATCTTTTTCGAATTTTAAATTTGTAAATCCATGACGTTTCAAATCTTCCCTGTCAGGCAAATGAGTTCTATTGTACAGTTTTATCTCACTCTTACTGAACTTAGAATCTTAACTTAATTTCTTTTCCAACAAAACCAACGTTTTCCTATATCCACTTTTTCATAATCGAACAATTCTATATTCCCACAGTATATAAGTAATTCTCACTTCTTTGCGACTAAACTATTTCACAGGCAAAATATCAAGTAGGCATTCTCACTCAAAATTATCAATTTAAAAAGAAACCTCACTTTCATTATTTTTGCAAGACGCATATATCGTCGTGCATTTTATTTATTTCTCATTGCTTTTTGCACGATCTTCTCATAATTAATTACCAATGGAATGAAAAGCGAAAAAAACTCTGTTTTAATAAAATTCGGTTGAACTAATTTTATTGTAAAATGAAGAATAAAGCCAAGCAATTAAAAAAAAAAAAAAACTTGAGCAGATGTAATAAATCCATAAAATCACTAAATCTTCACGCTAGAAAAATTATTAAATTTATTGAAATTTTCTTTCACATTTCAATAAATTTAATAATTTTTCAATAAATTTAATAATTTAATAATAATTAATTTAATAATTTAATAATAATTAATTTAATAATTTAATAATAATTAATTTAATAATTTAATAAATTTCAATTAATTTAATAATTTAATAAATTTCAATAAATTTAATAATTTAATAAATTTCAATAAATTTAATAATTTAATAATAATTAATTTAATAATTTAATAATAATTAATTTAATAATTAAATAAATTTCAATAAATTTAATAATTTAATAATAATTAATTTAATAATGTAATAATAATTTAATAATGTAATAATAATTTAATAATGTAATAATAATTTAATAATTTAATAATGTAATAATAATTTAATAATTTAATAATGTAATAATAATTTAATAATTTAATAAATTTCAATAAATTTAATAATTTAATAATAATTAATTTAATAATTTAATAAATTTCAATAAATTTAATAATTTAATAATAATTAATTTAATAATTTAATAAATTTCAATAAATTTAATAATTTAATAATAATTAATTTAATAATATAATAATAATTAATTTAATAATGTAATAATAATTTAATAATTTAATAAATTTTAATAAATTTAATAATTTAATAATAATTAATTTAATAATATAATAATAATACTATTCAACTTCATAGTTGACTTTAATTTTTAAATACTTGATTCTAAATTACAGATGCGTAGAAAAATACTTACCCGTTATTGGTGCATATGGTAATAGATGGCATTTCAGCTGTTTTCGGATTTTCTACTTTTATATCAACGACCGTTTTATATTCCCAATACATGTACATAAATTCCATGGTCTGATATATGAATCCTATAAGGCAAACAACAAAAACTAGTGTCTTGAGAATCTGTTTCGGTCTGCTCGCTGCTCCTGCAATTTCCGGCACTCCAGTTACCATTGAATTCAGAAGAACAGATCGTATATAACTGGCGAAATTTTCCTTCTTACTTTTACGCATAATTAATAATATTTAAGATATTTTAGAAATTAGAATTATTTTTGTTATTCTTACATATGCCTGAATTCTTCTATGGTTAAACTACTATAATCTTGTAGTTTTCTACTGTTCTTGTAAGGTATTATTCTTTGTTTGTAGTAAACCTCAAATTCTTACCAACAGGAATTTTTCATACTTGCTTCTGGAAACTTCGGTTCAAAGAGGATTATTCGGTTGCCTTTATGGTTTTGGAATATTTTGATCCTGATATGTATGATATGCAGTATGCAGTATGCAGATATGCAGTATGATAACAATCGAAATGGAAAGATCTGAATGATACTTGTAAAGGATTTTGTTTTTCTAAATATCTTGATTCGAATAAAGGAAATATTAAAAATAAATAATAGCTTGGCGTAAATGTTTAAATGCGCCTATGTTTACTGAAAATATTAACAAATGTTGACGGACCAATAGTTTACTAATCAACATCACACAATGTAAAGTTTTTTTCACAAACAACTTATTACTGAAATTCAATTCTTTGCTTTTCATGAAATATTTGTAACAAATGAAAA
Organism: Argiope aurantia; assembly: GCA_026543865.1. Taxonomy (NCBI): domain Eukaryota; kingdom Metazoa; phylum Arthropoda; class Arachnida; order Araneae; family Araneidae; genus Argiope; species Argiope aurantia. The sequence continues at coordinate 44,936 of JAPMOR010066918.1, read as the reverse complement.
GCGGGATATTATCTAATTCAGAATTTCTTCATGAAAACCAAATATGAAATATTCATACGACAATTACATTTAAACATTTGCCTTAAATAAGCTTTCGCTTTTTGTATTTAGCTCAATAAAAAGAGGAGACAAAAACTACATTTTATGGTTATACAAAAAACGGAATAAATTATTGGAAAATTTGAAGCTTTTTTCCATGTCATTGTCTGCGTAAATACTAATGTTCTGATAGCAAGTATTATTGATCAATTTTTTATACTCTATATATTTGTTATAGTCATTTGTTAGTTTAAAAATTATTAGAGATATTGAAATATAAACATCTGATATCTATAATTTTTACGCTAAAACTGTAATGTAAAAATAATCTTTATCTGATCCATTAATAAGCTTTTTCTTCCTTTTTGTCCAAGCAAAAACTATAAAATAGAAAATAATCTTCCCATTTTAGAGGACATAAACACATCATTTTTTTAAGAGTGTCCCTTGGCAAATTTCGTTGATTTCTTTGATTTGTTGCTCTCTTTATTCTTCTTTTTGACTCGTCGCGTTCCTTGATTGCTTTCACCATTACACGTACCACTAAAATACTAATTACTGGCAAATTGCGTTGATTTCTTTGATTTGTTGCTCTCTTTATTCTTCTTTTTGACTCGCCACGTTCCTTGATTGCTTCCACCATTAAACGTACCACTAAAATACTAATTACTTGAATTATTTTTTAGTCTTATATCAAACATTTATTTTAAATTATGTTCATTAGAAATTATTTATAAAATTGGATTCACGAATTTTCATGAAAATGTCTGCATGCATTGAATTACTCCCCAAATAATTTTGTTTTTTGATAAATGAAACATCTATTCAAAGAAAAAGTATTACTGGTTGGTTTTGTGGAGTTTAATGATGTAAAAACCATATTTGGCAACACTGCGCCAGAAAAAGGATTACAGTCGTCCAGAAATTCGAACTCGAATTATTTGACGAATCTGCATGTTTCAGATCTTTCTGAATCCGAATTTGCGGAATCTCCATTTTGGGAAAAATGTCTGGTTTTGTCTGTCTGTCTGAAAGAGATAGCCCCAAAATACTTTGAGCTAGAAGTGTAGCAGGTTATTTTATTCAACTATACTCGAATAACAAGACAGAGAAATTGGCGCCAAATTAAATCCTGTTAAAAGATTTCGTTCAAAATCGGGTAGAAATTTACACATTTGGCGCTAAGACGATTTACGAATTTCACTTGTATATCTACTAACGTTTGTGAGCTATTGTATTTATAGACAGACAGACATAATTTCCAAAATGTGTCTTGGGACTTAGGGAGGTCTAAAATTTGCGGATTTGCCAAAATATCGATTTTGCCGATTGTAATACTTCATTTTGATGTGTTTCATATTCGAGAAAATAAATAACAGTATTTCTCGTAAGAAAATATATTGTCTTGAACGAGGCGTCTTTATTTATAATAGGATTTTATTACGATGATTAAATTTCCTAAAAGAAAATAAACAGTACACATAGTTTGTCTTGAAAAAATGTTTACTTAAGATAAAAGATAGTACACGTAAGGTAATAATTATAATCCACTCTACAAAATTAGCAGTTTCAAAATGCAGCTGAGAACCTTTGTAGAGATTATGTACAAATATTGTGGTTTGTACAATGGCTCATGTTAAGAGAAGTATTGAATAATGATCCCTAATTTTGTATCTTCAGCGTAATAAAGAACTGATATAAAAAGCATAATAAATAATAAAATTGCCAGTGCTTGACCTGATTCGCTGTAACATAAAGTGGCCATTCCAACCCGCCAGAAGGTTCATGCATTAAATTGACATTTAATTGATCAGAACACTGTGATAGCATAGGCGAGGACTATGATTGAGTTCTAAGGGCCATCACCGGCCTCTTCAACCTCTCTTGTAGGAAGCACGTCTCTTCATCATTAGTGGTTGGCCGACCCCACACCATTTCTGTACCAATCAGGATAGGGGTAATCAGTCACCACATCAGAAGCTTTTTATGCCCATATCTGAGATGCACTCGGTGGAGATGAACAATGACTAAAATGATGTTTTTTAAATAATTCTGCATCTGATGTCTTTAAGAAAATTCTGCCGGCGTCCTGGCATAGGGGTAGCGCTTCTTCTCCGTTATCTGGGCGTCCTGGGTTCGAGTCCCGGTTCGGGCATGGTTGTTCTTCATCTGTTCTATCTGTGAGATGTATGAATGTGCCCCCCCCACCTGTAAAAAGGAGCTGTGCAAGCGAATGTGATGCGTAAGTAGCAAAATCGTACTCTTGGCCCTAGTTGGCGCTACTAAAACAAGAGATGCTCTCTCTCTCTCTTGAATTTGGAATCAGCGGGCTTGTCCATGGCAAGTGCCATCAGAAACAACAACAACAACAAGAAAATTCTGTAGCTAGATTTTGTATTGATTAGTGGTTGCAAAATACTCTATCTTTCACATTGTAACAAATTTGTAATATTATTTCATCTCATAGTTTGTTTCACAGTAAAAAAAAGATAATTTTACAACTATTTGTATGGATGCTAGATTATTTTGGCGCCAATTTGGTGACTTTGGCAATAAACGAAAGTTATAGAAATTGCATGAATTTAGGGGTATTAGATGCCAAGGAAACTTTCACATTCTTACACAGAAAATATATAAATTAAAGTGCACGTATAGAAAGGAGAAATCGAGTGAATTCTCTTTAGGGAGTTTTGATTTACAGCGAGTTTCCTCTAAGTGCTTTGTACTGCTGCGTTGTTTAATAAGGATTTACTGCTAATGCGTGTGCTGTTGACTTTTGGGCTGTCTTTGTGTTCATTCCTGTAGTGATTTGTTACCTGCATTTCATGCGGTCTTATAGAATAAAGCTTCGGCATCTGTTATCGAGTTTATTGGACTTTTTAAAAGTACACTCAGTGCACACACTCTCCTCTAGGGACGCATAAAAAATACAGATGAGAAGCTTCCAGATGTACTTCCTACAGGAGAGGATGTACCATGACCGGTAAAAGCTCTTAGAACTCACTCATGGTCCTCGGCAATGCTGTCGCTATGTTCCTTCATTCATATTTGTCCAAATGCCTTTAGTATTTCGCGAATCCAATGTATATTTAAGGTAAATTTTCCGTGGCAATATATATCTCTTTTGATGTATTATTGTGTAAAAATAAGAAAACGATCAAAATTAATATAGGCTGACCTTAATAAGAGTATAAGTGTTTAACAGATTGTACTGGACTAAGCACAACACAGCTTCCTTAACATATAATTCAGACAACAGGGGCCGCGGTGGCCTGGCGGTACGGTCTCGGCTTCGGAATCGGAGGGTTTCAGGTTCGAGACCCGATTCCACCGAAGAACCGTCGTGTAAGGGGTCAGTTGCACGTTAAATCCGTCCTGACCAAACGTCCTCCCGCTGGTGTGGTGTGGAGAGGGGGGTGTCAGCTCATCTGACCGCGGTTCAAAATTACGAGGTCCGTCCCAAAATAGCCCAAGAGTTGCTTTAAACGGGACGTTAATATAACTAAACCTAAACCTTCAGACAACAGGGAGCCGGAAAAAAATAGCAAACATTTCGTCACTTGACTTAAAAGTACATTTGCGGGCTGATTTTAAGAAAATAAATCGGAATTTAATTAACATTTTATAGACAGTTCAATCCGACAAATTTTCTAGGATTTAGATTTCAACATTTAACAAAATTTTTAGACAATTGAATTTCATTTATTGGTTGTACTACTCAGAACTTTAGTTTTTATACTTTTGCTTCTTTCATACCAAATTTAGTTTTCAAAATGTATTCAAAATGTATTGTTGGCCCGCAGTCGCGCCATATTTTCATTCTTTTAATAATTTTATCAGTTCCAAAATGCAGCACGTCTGTATCGATCCAGTTGGATCGCAATGTTATGCGGTCTTTAAATCGAATAAATTATCCCTATTTCAAGAGTTCATAAACCACTTTTAATGACCCCCACAAACAAACAAAAACAAAACAAAAAATACTATTAGTATAATTGAGCGGAAAAAAATTTACATAATATACACATTCGCATATATTTTTATTGAAAACTAGTTGTTGAAAAAAATTCTATGCTCAAATGTCCATAAAATATTAGAATATGACGTATAAGTTTCATTTTTTAGTTTTTATTTCTATTTTATTGCAGAAAAAGTGTCACATTCTCTCCATTGGTATATTCTTTTTTTTGTATAAATCAATTTTTTGTAATCCAAATAATGTATATAAATCAGTGGTAGTGTATCTCTGAAACTTTTTCGCCCATTTTTTAATAAAAGTATTATTAACGTTTTTTTTGAATTTTTAAATATGAATGTGGAAAAAATAGTATAGTAACATAATAAAATTTTTACATGGGTGCAAAGTTGACATGCTAAAATGTCTGGATTCAAAAAATTAAGGAACTGTATATTAAATATATTTTAAGGAACTGTATATTAAATTTATTTACATTTATGAATCTACTCTTCATGAAGTGCAAACTTCAACGGCAATAATAATATCGCAATTAGATAAATGATAAAATTATTTTCAGATCAGACGATTTTAATTTAATATGAATTTTGTTTCCTTTTTTCACTCAGAAAATATAAAATTTGATTGAAGTATAGATTGGCTGTAAGAATGTTTAATTAATTTTTTCCTCTTTACAGGCGTTAAAAAAAAATTGAGAGTTAATGTATGGTCCCCGGTGGGTTGCATTTTTTAGGTGGAGGTTTTAAGAAACAAAAATAAGTACTACTACGAATTTTTAAACGAAATTTGCTACACATATATAAAAAGACATACACTGGTTTAGATACTATACCTGTGCAGCAAATTTTATTTAACTAGCTTTTTAAGTTTATAATTATTGCCATCACTTGTGTTCGAACATCTGAACAGATAGATTTCCTCTAAATGGATTTCTTTAAAACTAGATAGAAATCTATAATTTTGGTGTTTAAAGTCCATAGCTCAAATTTCACCACTTTAACTTCAAGCAGTCTTGAATTATTATGTTTACAGATAGACAGACAGGCTTAATTCTAAAAATGTGTTTCTCGGAATCACTGTAGTTTGAAATTTGAAAATTCGTCAAAAACTGATGTTTAAATTTTTTGACCATTACAATACTTTCTCCCTACACATTACCACACTACGTATACAAGAAAGTGAAAAAGTGATCTTACGAGAAAAAATATTTAACACTTCTTTAAATAAATTTATACCGTTAATAATTAGAAAACTTTTTTAAATCATAGAGAAGTATCATATAGATAAAACTAAATGACATCTAAATTCTATTTTCAGAATTTAATAAATAGGTAACTTAGTAATTGTATTAACTTTTGATTTCGTACTAATTGATCTTTATAATAGTGATATCAAAAATAGTGAAAACTATTTTTTCAAGACACCATAATATTTAATTAGTAACATCAATATTAAAAAAAGGCTTTTTTCATCAAAATCTCAATTTTAAACATTTTGATCCTTATACCATTTTTTTTTTACTTATGAATAATTCGTATATAAATTCTAGAAACATATTACCTAAAAAGAAATTTTCATTTAGGCGTGAATCCACTATCAAACCTTTTTTAGATCATTCGAAATAGAAGTTTGATTAAGGTTTTAAATAATGTTTTTGCTGATCCAACAACCTAGTTTAATTTTTATCTAAAAGAGGGCAGCACAATTCATAATGTCAGACAGCGAAGCAGCAAACACTAACTTTATGCAGTTCAGAAAATACAATTTGCCAGATGAAATAAAATATATTAATATTTTGTTATAATGATAAAATGAAGAAAATGCATTTATCGATTTGTTAGCTGACCTAATATGTTTTTTATTAGTTTAAATATTATATTAAAAAACAATTTAAAATAGAAATGAAAACATTTCATGAATAAATTTGTAGAAAGTTTTACATATATAAAAACTTTATATAATAAATTTAAGTCCTTTTCTGTTCCTTTTTACTGTATTTTGATAATAAATATTTTATATAACATAAAATATCATCAGAAAATTTTTTCATGTAAATAATAAAACTATAAAATAGCATTCAAAACAGTCTGATGCTTGCGTAGCAATCCGCATTTTCTCATGTTTTATTATATAAAGTTTTCAAAAAAAGCTTCTTTTATTATTTCTTTCTTGATTTTGGTATTTATTATAAAATATCACTTTTATTATTACAGAAAATGAATAATTTTTTTTCTAAACACTTACCTTACTCTCAGAATAGCTAAGTTTGTAATTCGTTGAATATTGTTACAAACCTGCAATTCGGCTTCCCAGCATAGTTGGTTCCATCATCAGAAAGAATGTTTTACGGTCATCTGTATTGGACGGAGTCTCGGTGTCGCGTCGGAGGTCCCAGAGCTTGGCGACCATTTGGCGACTTGACAACGAATTTGGTGATTTTGACGCCAAAATAGATTATATCCGAAACATAGAGAATTTTCCCGATCCGTCCTGTAGGAACCGAGATACGCCTCGAACGTTTCTGATTGGTTGAGAGGCTTCTAGCCCCGCCTCCTGAGACCTATAAAAGGGTCTGCAGCTGCCAAAGCGCGTGTCGTCGAAGAAGAGTAGTCGCAATCGACAGTGAAGAGTAGTCGTAGTCGAAATCGACGGAGCGGAGTAGTCGGAAGCAACAGTAGTAATCGGAATCGACGGTGAAAAACTGGTATTCCAGGGATTAGCAGAGCAGCGACGGAGTCAAGATAGTGCTGAACTAAGCTGTGCGCTACTGTCTGCAGTAGAGTCTTGTTGTATGCTGCACGTGTCGGCTGAAGATAATCGTCTTCTCTGTGCTGTATATAGTTATCGTCTTTGTGCTGTCCTGTGTGTCTTCGTGTAAATAAACGTCGTTGTTTTTATTCTACTGCCTCCTGCTGATTGAGCGTTCTCCACACCATATCACTTCCACTATCCAAACGAACCCCGGGGGAAATTCGTAACAATATTATAATAGAATTAAGAGGAAATAAATAAGGATCTTCAAAAAGAAATATGGTAACTTATATAATGAAATCAAGTGAATAATTTTATATGTATCAAACGCTTTATTTTAAATAAGTTAATTAGTCTTCATTCTTTAGAAATGTTTATGATCATATGAGAAAATTCTTTTTCTAAACACTTACCTGTCTCTTAGAATAGGTAAATTTGTAATTATATAACAGAAAAATTATTAATAAATATTATAATAGAATTTAGTTAAATATTATAACAGAATTTAGTGACAATAAATAAAGGTTTAGAAAAGAACAATGAGAACTTGTATCTTTAAATCAAGTGAGCGATTTTGTAAGTACGAAACGCTTTATTTAGACTATATTAATTAGCGTTTATTGCTTAAGGTTGACTGGGTTGCCAAATCAGTTTTTGACTAAAAATCACATTTTTTTTTATTGTCTCATTTGAAAGACCATTTATTTGCGTTTCCAAATCTGTGTTTGTTTTGTTTCTACGATTATTATATCAGATGTTTCTTTAAATCGACATTAACGAAAACGAAATCGGAGGTAGTGCAGAAACAACCGGAAGTCTGTTTTTTGCACTTTAATACCATTAATATTCACTGACTAAAATTCACTAAATGTTCTGTTATGAAATGTGAATGTGTAGGGCATGTTCAAAAGCGAGTGCTTACTCAATTGAGAGCTTTAAAAAATCTATTAAAGGTCTCGGTTGTAAAGGAGAGCTTGCAGACAATGTCATAAAAAAATTACATAACTATTGGGTTGTTTGGAAAGTAATTTCGTTTTTATTGTGGAAATGAAAGACAGTTTTCGTATAATAAACAAATACTTTATTAAATTATATATTGGCCGTTCTGGTCCAACACCTTTTGCCATCTTTCTGGTAGTAGCATCATTCCACGCTCATAAAATATTTGGTCTTTGCTGCCAAAAAACGGATAGAGGTGGTTTTTGAACTCGTCATTTGAGGTGAAGGTTTTACCGTCTAAAAAATTGAGCGAACCAGTTCTGGCACTGGCGTACTGTCAACACACCTTCTCCATAAACATCGGTCCATTTCTTTCTGGATTGAACAGCATTTTTACCCTTTCTGTAGTAAAACAGTAAGATATGTCGAAAATGCTGCTTATCGCCCTCCATATTTAAAAGGGCACCAACCAAAAACTACTGCGTAGAATGAATTGGAATTTTTCACATACAAGCCTTGCTATATGAACTCTCAAAGCATATAAAAATTATACGGCTTAAATGTGAAGTTGGGTTCAAAAAAATACAATTAAATCCTCTGTCGGGAAAAAACGAAATTACTTTCCGAACAACCCAATATTATAGCGTTGCAATAAGATCCAATGTCGGTAATTTATTGCAGATTCAAAATGCAACACTTGCTGCATTTGCTCATGTTTGTTCCAGTAATGAAAAGCCAATGCATGGACAACGCCCAAAGGGAAGGGATTCTTGCTGCAAATACCGCCGTGCACTTTCAGAAGGCAATAAATAAATTTAAAAAAAATAAAGACTCAAGCATAGGACTCCCAAAAAATATTATGAATATTATTAAGCCTACTTATATTAAATTATGTGACCAAAATCTTCTGAAAAAATGCCTTTATGGGAAAACACAAAATGTTAATGAAAGTTTCAACAATCTATTATGAACAATTATTCCCAAAAATACGATCGTTTGTTGAGTTGAAAACTTTCCGTTTAGGGACTAATATAGAGGTACAGTTATTCAATAATGGTTTTTCTGGAATAATAAATTTTTTTAATGAATTGGGTATTATTACAGGTCATTACATGCTAACACAATACAGTAGCTTCGGCAACGATGGAATCGTTGCTGAAAAAAGACAGTCTTTGCCTGTTACAAAATTGTCCAGAAAAATAAAATGGGCTATTAGGAAGAAAAAAAATTAATAAAGCAGAGAATAAGGAAGGCATTTGCTACAAAAGTGGTGAATTTTAAATGTTGAAAATGAAATATTATTTTAGATGTATACTAATAAAAACTTTAAATGCCTTTTTTAAAGAATGTGTTTTTCGTCAAAATTTTATTACGTAAAACATAGTTTCACAAAAACTTATGGATATATTTTCTTGAAATTTTGCATATATATTACCATAAGTGTTATGAAGGCAATAAACTAAGGAGTTAGGTCGAATGTTAATAGTTTTTAATTTTTAGCACTTTATTGCTATTAGTACCTATGATTTTTACAATATTTTTTACCATAAAAATGCTCGAAGATCATAACTTTTTTTCATTTGTATATATTTCTTAGTTTTTAGTTCATTCCCTTTATAAGTACAATAACTATGTTGTGTAAAAAATAATTTAAATTGGAGAATTTGAATTTAGTGTTTTGCATTTTGCTCTCATTTCATCATATTTTACTTAAAATACCTCAATTAAATTAATTAATTTTTTAATTTTTTTTTCTAATTGATGTTATTCATTGTTTTGAGTAATAAACATCAAGAAAATCTACTGAAATTGATAAGATAGGTAGATACCTTAAAAACGCTCCTGGTCATATAATTGAATAGCAATAATTTATTTTTTATTATAAATAAAATTAAAACAAGTTCTCTTAGCAGTAAAAGAAACAACCCATCCTATGAGACGATATAGTTTTAAATACGAGCGTCACTTTTTTTTTTGCTGATTTAATCCAGATTGTTCAAAGAATTTAATTGCTCGAGGCACATAAAACAAGATGTTGCTTCTGTAAAATTTAAAACCAGCTATTTTAATGCAGCATATTTAGAGATTTTTCCCAAATTCATTATCTAGTAACCTTATTTATAGAATTATTTCTTTGATCTTGTACAGATTAATTTACAGATGAAAGCTGGAAGAAAAATCAAGAAATTCAACTCATCTACTTTCTATCTTATATAAACAATTATTTGCTGCTTGAAAAAAAAATGGAGTTTATTAGAAACTATACGCAGCAAAACAATTTATGAATCTAATGAAATTTTAACGTAAAAGTTGGAACTGCCATTTTATGCCAACTTGTTGGAATTTGAGAGCAGCTATAGCTTATCTTTGCGAGTATTTTGCAAGAAAAAAAAATATTTTTATAAACTTGACATGTTACATTTTACCACGGCAACAAGATTTCTGTTCAGCTGTGTCATAATGTGAAAAGAATGGAGACTGTGGATTTTTACCTCTTTCTTTTGATTGATTGGATCGAAATTGTATTTAAATCTATAAATTTAGTTTAAATATCTATCTTAACATTTGTCTATATTACTTGTTGTGTTTCTGAGTTTCAATTATTTAATCACTTACTTTTACGTTTTAGTTACTTCTTCATAAACATGAAATCAGCAGTCATTGAACTCTTTCACTACTGGTCCGGCCCAAGTGGCCGCTTAAAATTTATCGTATCAAGCCCGCTCCTGTTTCATACGAGGAATGTAAGATGTAAAACGAGTTATTACCAAGGATGTATTCGCTTTTCATTCTGTGCACTTCTTTTGAAACAGAAATTGACTACCCATTTGAGAATTTGCATGGCCGATTGAGCCATCTTAGTAGTGAAAGGGTTAAACATTCCAAAAGCCTTGAAATTTGATACAGATATATAATTTTGGACAAATGAATTTTATCTGTTTAAACAGTTGTGATTTTTAGAAACCGCATTCATTGCAAATAGAAGAACAGCACACAAACGAACTTATCCTTACAGAATTTATTCAGAAATATTTTATAAATCTTCAGTTTATGTATAAAGACCATATTTCATTTGTGCTGCTCATTCCGCTTTTGAATTATGGAATTCAAAAACATAATTGCAAAAATGAAACATGGATATTCAAAATTATCAAAATTACCAAGATGAAGTCTTTGAATGCTAATTACTGAAAAATGGTTTTAAATTCGTCACACACGATTTTATCATAAATCGCAGACACAACATATGAGAACTTCATTTATTAAAGGGAAATGTAATTTTATTTATATGGTTATATACATACTTATTGATTGCAAACAACAATTTGATCTATATAAACTCTATTCAAAAAGGAAATTTTTTTTATTGTTTTAATTCTTTCTTCACTGTATATATAATTTTTCTACGCTATCTGCAACGCTGGGTAGATTTGAAAATATGACCACCCCTTTGAGCAGCATCATCAACGGATGCGAAAATTCTAACTTCTAGCAATTAGGTGTGTAACAACTGAGGAAGTTGATTTTAATGTTTATGTTTAAATTGATTTGTTTATTGGTGAATGAATAAATAAATAGTATAATGAATAATAAGCATAAATAAATAGCATAATTAGCCAATAAATAAATAAAACATAAATAATAATAATGGATAGTATAATAAGCGGAAATAAATTGCAAGAGTCAATGAGCTGAGGTCTGTGATTTTTATTATGTTATGTTTATGCTGGTTCATTATATTCTGCCTTAATGGACCAAACTGTAGGTTTCTGCTAATATAATCTGATTTTAATTATTAGGTTTGGCTTGTTTGTGTGATAACATGATGGATAGAGAAGATTTCATTATATGGAGCCTCTAATAATTTTATTATATGTTTACAACTAAAGTGTGCTGAAAATAATAATTTTTTATTTCTTGAATACACTGCCAATGTGCATAAGATTTTCCCACTGCAACATTCGACAGTTAATTTATGACAATCAGAGCAGAGTTATTAATAATAGGATAAGAGGCCACAAAGAAGAGTAAATTTTCTAATTAAATAAGATAGGCAGTATAATTTTAATTTGGAATTAAATTAATATTTTCAGAGACAATTAGGAAAAAGAAGTCGATACGGGCAACGCGCTATTAAATGTCATATGACATTGATATTTACATCCTGTGACATGACGCCATTTGGAATATTCATGAAAGGAGCAGACACACAAATGCAAAGTTACTATAATTACAATCTTAAATGCCAATCTGAAATTGAAATTTGATAAGTTATTAAGGAAATCATAAATATGGAATTATTCAAAAGAAGTACCATTCAAATGAAATTCCTTCGTAATAATTTGCAGACAAACTATTTTGCTTGAACATCTATACTTATAATAAAGCTCAATGTGTGTGTGTGTGTTTGTGTGTATGTTGGCGCTCTACAGGCCAGACCATTCAACCTACAGCTACCACATTTGGCACGTGTATACCTTGGAGGCCGGGAATGTGCACCTGGGGGTTATTTTTTAGAATTTTTAACTAGAATTTTATTTATTTAAAAATTAAGCGAAATTTTGACGTGTTTCTGCTATAACTGCCGAAAATATTACCGCACAAAAAAGATATTTACATGAAGTTAAAGATCAAAAATGTATCTTTTAAATGATACTAATGTTTTAATCTTAAAATTAAATTTCTATTTTTAATGAATTTTTAAATAAATATTTTAACTATGTTTTTCAATAATTTTTTTCGTAAAAAATAAAAATTAAAATTAAGCACGTTTCGCATTCATGAGAAAAAATTAGCTTTTTTCAAAGTGTTGCCATCACATTGATTAAGGCTCCAATTCAAAATAAATTAAATCTTTTTGGAAATGAAATCTGCAAAAATATAATTTTCGGCACGTGTTTGTAGGAAATGAAACAAATATGAAATATTATTTTTTCTAAAAAATAAATTCAAGAAAAATTATTTTATGATCTTTACAGGGTATTTATTTAGTCCCGGACCCATTTTAATGTTTAATGACTCATAAAATAATGAAGATATAAACATACATATGGCATTTATTCATGGAATAACTCATATATTTTCCTTTTCAGGTTTGAATATTTTTACTTTTGTAAATATCGTCTGCGCGTGTGGTTAATTTCAGATAATTTCATTTTCCAGTCTAAATATCTGTACTTTTCTAAATATCGTCTGCTTATTAATTGCATTTTTCTCTCTTTTGTTTTTGGCAACTATTGAAATGTTATGTTTACTTTTGATGTGTTTCTTCTATGTAGTACTTTTGTATGTGATGTTTTATTCGATCGGATATTAAGGAGAATGCATACACCACAAGAGAAAGCACAGATTTTATGGTGGTCATAGAGTTAATTTCCAATCAACGAAATCGCTGACTTTTAAGAGTTAATTTCAAATCACTTAAACTGAACGATTTATGAAAATTTAAATATCACTATTCAATAAAAAAAGGATAATTTTAGATTTTCCATCAATCGTTTCAAAGAAAATACGCCAATCAGCGTGCAGATTTCTCAAGATTAATTGGCCTAAGATTATGAAAATGTGGAGTTTTTCTAAATTTTTAACATTTAAAACTTCATAAATAAGTATTAGTTGATCGTGGAAAATAGAAACATTTATTCATTTATTTAAAATTTGGTGTGTCCAGAATATTTCTCAGAATTTGATACCTTACTCCATTAAATTTAGACTTCATAATTTTTGAAATATATTTATAGGCCGGAACAAAATATTATTCTTGATTTCATTTCAATCCTTTTGAAAGCAAATCTAAAAACTGAATTTTATGCTGAATTTCAGAAATTTTTGTTGAATTATTGTTTGAGATATTACATAAATTATGAAAAATATTTTATAGTTAACATAAGACTTAAATACCGAGCGATTCTGTTTGCAATACTCACATTCAATAATAATAATAATTAATAAATAACAATAAAGATGATAAATAAAATAAAACGTATGGTTTTTTTAAAAAAATATCTTAATATTAATTGCAATTTCATCATTTACATTTTAAATTAAAGTTGAAGTTTTGCCGGAAATGACAACAAATTAGCAAAATATATATAGTAAATTGAACGAAACGATCTAAACAACAGTATAAGTTTGGTATGACTATGAAAATTTGAAGATTAAAAATGTTTTGTTTGAGAATCCTTAAAGAGACCAGTTACTTAAAATATTTAATTGAAAATTGTAGCGAGCGGTAATACTGGCGAACCGGCTGGTCGCCAAAGGCGGCTAGTTATAAATAAAACTCATTATAAATAAACTAGTCTCATTATAAATAAAAGTTCTTGTAATTATGTACATCTTCCATAACTTCTAAACAATTGGGGCTAATTCAACTAATTATTTACAAGAATATTATATACCAATATTTTCCCGAGAATATTGGTTATATTTAATTTCAGTTAAGTCGTTTAAGATTAACTTCGTATCCGTTAAATTGCCAGGCATTAGAGTCATGCTGTTTTAACTGTCTTGCATATGTTAAGCTCATTTTTTAAATAAATTTATATCATTAAAAACAATTTTTTTAAAAAAAATTTGAGATGATATAAAAATAATTTTTGTATAATTGCACTTTTGAACGTTATTGAGGAAAAACCATACAGTTTCATTTTAAATAATTGAAATTTTTTAAAAATCTCATGGAGGTACACATTTCTATTTCTATACGTCTACAGTATACATTTCACCTTCATTCTGCATTCATTTACACCTAATTCTGCATTTACACCTAATGTGTAAATGAACGCATTTCTCGTATTCAATATGGGCCGCGGTGGCCTGGTGGTAAGGTCTCGGCTTCGGAACCGGAGGGTTTCAGGTTCGAGACCCGATTCCACCGAAGAACCGTCGTGTAAGGGGGTCTGTTGCACGTTAAATCCGTCCTGACCAAACGCCCTCCCGCTGGTGTGGTGTGGAGAGGGGGGTGCCAGCTCAGGTGTCGTCCTCGTCATCTGACCGTGGTTCAAAATTACGTGGTCAGTCCCAAAATAGCCCTAGTGCTTCAAACGGGACGTTAATATAACTAAACTAAACTCGCATTCAATATTATTTGTACATACGCATGTGTAGGATGATGCGTTTATGCACGTGCTTTGGTGGTCTTCAGATTAATCTCTTTAACTTACAGATATCAAATTTGGCGCATATATACGTTGGAAGGCAGGAATATGCATCTCGAAGAAGGTTTATTTTTGAAATTTTATTAGATTATTTATTAATTAATAAATTTAATCTATTATTAATAATTTTATTTATTAATTATTTAAATAATGATTAAGCTGGAGTTTGACGTTTTTCCACTATAAACTATCGAAAAAAATATTGCTCAAAATAAATAAAATTATTAAAATAATAAAATAAATAATAAAAATTAAAAAAAAAATATCTTTTTTATGACACCAATTTAATAGTTGTGCAAAATTTTCATAAATTTCAGCAATCTTTTAAAAAAATATCTTTTTATTTTATTTCACTCGAAACAATCGATTATATTGTTGCCTTGAAATTCAAACCGTTTTCATCGCGTCATTAAGTATATGATTGTGCAATTTTCTTTCATTGTTGAAAATTAAAGAAGAAGGAATTTAGCTTATATCTCTGTAGTTTGAGAGAGGTATAAAAAAGTGAATTATAAATACTGTAAAATTCATAAAATAGATTATGATGATGCCGTGGTATGATCTCTAATAAAAAGTTTCATGTACGCATGAGCGGATTATATGTAAAGAGTAGCGTATCTATAAAATTCAAAATTTTATTATTTTCATGGTATGGATTTCATTTTTGCCTATTATTTCTTTCAATTGTAATTAATTGAAAAAATTAAAATGCAATTAAATTAATGTTTGGTCTGATCTTCTGGGTCAATACTTTTTAAAATGATGTTTTATTTTAAAACATATCTTTCTGCCAAGTTTTAATTTGTTTCCAATTAGTAATTTTACAAATTTTGAAATCAGTAATAAGAGCATTAATTTATCAGGAAGCAAAATAAATAAATAAAGCTCTTACTAACAAATTAAACAATATTCGACGACAGTTGAGACTTCAGATAATAAGAATCTAACCAATGATTAACCTTTTCCCGTAAAAACTTCGGCGGAAATTATTTCTGAAATAAAATTAACACTATCATAAAATTAAAAATTTTACCTTTTCAACGGTACTAATTTCATTTACAATCAATTTTTTAATACAATTATATTTTTTTTTCAAAAATTAACGCAGATAATTTTAAAATAAAGAAATTTCTATGTACTCCTTATTTGGGCAATATTAAGACTTGAAACAACATCTTTTTTACTACATTTTTTTATTTTTTACTTTTTTTTTTACATCAGTACATATGCCATAAAAAGAGTTTGTATATTATAATGCTTTATGCAAAATTTGTTTCTACATTAAAAATATTATCCATGAAAGGGTAATGAACCTGAGTAATATTAAATATATGAACTAAAAATGAGATCAAATCTGATAAAAGCAGACTTTATAGAAAAAAATATTTGTTAGAATAAATTTTGAAACTTATTTGCTGTATTTTGGACTTATATCGGAAGCAAATTAGAGCATTTCTTTTCCGGGAAAAGATTTTACAAATGTATAAAGTTCGTTTTCTAGGATCAAAATATTTTACATTTCTTTTTTCTTTTTGCTAATTATAAGTTTAATGTATTTCTATTGATATTTTCTGTATCTGTTTCATCGTATGTCTTTAAACGATCAATTCTTGTATGTATATCAATTTATTTATTTCGCATATCTCGGAAACAGCACCAACGATTTGGATAAAATTTTATATTTAGATAAGTTTTGCTTTTTAAGTTTATCTATATAGGTGTCTTTCCTGAAAAAAAAAATGATTTTACACACACAAAAATAAACACTTTTTATAACTAACTATTAGAACAAGTATATTCGATTTCCGCTTCGAAAAAAACCTGCCAAGCTAAGTTCAGACTTCCTGATACTTGTTGCTATATTATAACGCTAATTAATATTTATATTTTTTTTACATATCGTTTCGAATATTTTTTATTAAAATAAACAAGGTCACGAGCCTTGGTGATCGGAAGAAAATATGAAGTTTAGTAAATGAATCTTATACAACTGTTCATCTTGGTAAATTTTTAAAATATATTTCTATTGCTTGCACAAAATCTGCAGTTTGAAATAGTTGAATTATATTGCTCAGTTTTCAAAAATCAAGAATTTGGCGATGAAAACGATATTAGTTGTTTTCTTTTTTCTTTTTTAAGTGAATTATTATAATTCTTGTGTTTATTTTACTTCAAAATAGGATATAAATATAAATGAATTAAACTTATTTTTAGGAAAATTTATTTATTTCAATGGCTATAAAATGCAAATGCTAATAAAAACGAGGCTATTAACGAATTCAGTGTTATATGTAACAAGATTTCGACGTTATTTATAAAAAAAATGATCAAATTTTCTAAAAAGGAAGCAGTGAAAATCCTTTGTAATGAAAATATTTTTATTTGTAAATATTACAAATATAATACATTGGTATCAGATAATATACATGTGATAAAATGTGATCTACTGTACAAGAGTAGGCATAAAATAACATTTACAGTGATTATATACAACGTTTGGCGTCTATACAATGGCCCACTTCATGCGAAGTGATGTAAAATGATCAGTTATTTTGCATATTTATAGTATTAAAGAAATTAATATATATATAAAGAAAAGCAAATTTTATGATGTCTTCCTAATTTTGTGTCAACTTTGATATGAAAGTCTAAATAAAGAAAATTATATGAGTTTTTTTTCTTTCATGCTTTATGGTTTTTATCCGTTCTAAATGTACCAAGCTGTAGATTTTGTTTATAAATGAAAAGAAATATCAGAAAAAGTATAAATCATTTTGAGCCAAAATTGATCAGAAATTTTAGAATAAAAAGAAATAAGAAAATTGTATTCTGCTAGTGATGAAAGAAGAAAGCGTCTGAAAAATATTTAATGCATAACTCTTTTAGCTTAAATTATTATTAATTACTTTTCTGATATATTAAGAAATCAAAATCACTGCAATAATTACTTAGAAGAAAACTAAAAATAAATAATTGGTCAAAAAATTAAAAAAAGAACATTAATTGTTTAGAATAAAAAAAACAACAAATTGCTGTTAAGAAAGAGATAAGAAATAGAAAAAAAAAATGAATTATTTAAAAATTAAAAAAAGATAACAGCAATTTATAAGAAGTTTAGTTTTATATTTTTTTAATCGTTCCAAATGTATTCCATTTTATTAAATTCTATTCTTCTATATAGAAGCATGTTATTCCAGTGATGCCAAATGGCATAAAGACTGGAAAAATTTGATATCATATATAGCTATGTGAAAAAGATTACAAATTAAAACACCAATATAGTTACAGAAATAAATTTACGAATTTCTGATAGTTAATATAATGAATATAATCCAACTTATTAATAAAGTAAATCAATGGCACATAACATTTCATTAGCTTATTTTTGAAAATGGAATTGACTCATTTGCTAATTATTCACCACATATTTATAAAAATGGTGCACTGAAACTAAAAAGAACGGAAGAATATTAGATGAAGAAGAGAAAGAAAATTTAATGAAGAAAGTAAAAGATAATTTTATATTTATTTTTTAACAAATAAATGGGTATTTCAGAAACCCGCTTATTAAATTAACTGCCATAACTCACACCTGTAATTCATACATTCTATTTGTAACACCACTGACTTTTTAACTATAGAAGGTAAAGTGTGATCTAATTAGGTGTGAATCACACACCTGTGACAAGTGGTGTATTAAAATCTAACATATGTAGCTATATCAATTAGACAATATTATATCTATCGTGGGTTTTTTTTACGATTTATATTTGAATTAAAATTCTGTACTTTCAAGATAACCTAAATACTAATGCAGTAATAAGACAAAGTAATAATACTGTTGATGTAAGAAGTTTCCTGAGCAAAGAGTATTTTGATTGCAAATATTGAACAAGAGTTCTCAGTTCTCCTCTTGGAAGCAGTCTTTACCATTAGTGAATAACCAGGAAGGTATGATGAAATTATTTCAGTTCACATGGGGATCACCATCCACCTCCTTTCATATTCCCATAGCTTCCACCTCCTCCCCCACCTCCCATACCACCTCCGTAACCTCCTCCCATACCACCTCCGTATCCACCTCCCATGCCACCTCCAAATCCTCCTCCCATTCCGCCGCCGTATCCACCTCCTCCTCCTCCCATGCCACCACCGTAACCTCCCATTCCGCCTCCATATCCACCTCCCATGTCATAGCCACCACCGTAGTCCATTTGCCTGAAAAAGAGAGAAAATGTCATAAGTATAAATAAAACAGCAGGAATCTATAAGAAAATAAGTCAAGAGAAAATGTATTGGCAAATAAAAAAATATTCATAATTTGCGATAAAAATTTTTTAATAGTGAATGCGTCACTACAAATGCATGTTTAGAATTCAAGCGACTCACGATATCTAGACCTCTATATCGTGAGCTCAGGTGACATCCACGTCATCTGATCGCGGTTCAAAAGTGCGAAATCCATCCCAAAATAACTCTAGCGTTGCATTAAAGAAACGGGACATTAATTTAATTAAACTAATTTGGTACAAAATTTGATACAGATTTACAGTCTAGAATGTTACAGTCTAGAATTTTTAGCCTAGAATGAGGTGATAAAGGGTCAGAATGTGCGATTACGATTAATATTTGCACTCTGCTGGCTCTTCAAGAAAGATGAATCATGGTGATAATTCTTAGGAGAAGCTGCTGGCTTTTATGGTAGCCAATAAAATGGACCTATTTTCAAAACATTGAAGACAGAAGACAGACTCATTAGCAAATTCTACCACCGAGATGAAAGTACTCCATAGCAGTTTATGACACAGTACCGTTATTATAAGAAATAAATAGAATATTTATATCCTAGTCAATCGAAAAATGATAATATTCTTACTCATAAAATAAACAATTTTTAATAAAATACTCTAACAAATGTCAACCTATATTTCAAGCCAGATTCTGTAATAAAACTTTGAATATAATTTTTTCAGAAATATTTCCAGAAATAAAGGGTTTTATTAACAGTTATAATCTTATCCAGAAATAAAGTGTTATGCTATAATCTGTTTTGCATATAAGGGATATTTCTTCATAAGAAATAAAGTCAGAAGTTAGTTTATGTAATGCATTTTGCTATTATTTTAGAAAATTATACTCTCACGCCCCCCAAAAAAATCGTAAATTCAAAAATAAGTCTTCATTACCCCCTCAAGAAACTTGTAAAAAAATAATTATTATATAAAAAAGTGGAAAAATTAGCAAAAAATAGAAAGAATTAATTAAAAGTTGGATTGAAAAAGAAATGAATATACAAAATGTTTTGTTTCAGTTATAAAAGGTTTCACTGTTCAAAATATAATCCTAACATTATAATTATTTATTGATAAATCATTGATCCTTTTGTTCATAAGAATTCCTACTTACATCAAGTGAAACATTCATGGTAAATAAGTAAATTAATTTAAAAATGTTGCTTTTATTTTTCATGAATTCTAAAAGCGAACTAGGAGTTATAATTCTTCGAATAATTAGGACAGCTTATTAGTTTATATATCTGTGTGCTGTATTTAAATCTTTAGATACCTTTTTTCTAGAATTTCCTTTAAACATTTCATTGTGTTGAAGTTTGAAAATGTACTGTGATTAGATGGGTTACAAAAAAAAATCTCAAATAAAAATCTACATCTTGTTAATAAATCATTAATAAACATTTTAAATTTTCAGT
>JAPMOR010066918.1:0-24354 GCA_026543865.1 Argiope aurantia | reverse complement strand
GAATAAGAATAAGAATGAATAAGAGTAAGAATTAATAAGATTAATAATAATGAACTAGAATAAGAATAAGAATGAATTAGAGTAAGAATTAATAAAATTAATTAGAATAAGTATAAGAATGAATAAGAGTAAGAATGAATAAGATTAACAATAAATAAGAATTAATTAGAATAAGAATAAGAATGAATAAGAGTAAGAATCAATAAGATTAATAATAAATAAGAATTAACTGGAATAAGAATAAGAATTAATAATAATTTTAAGTTTATAATAATTAATAAAAAAATTTATGTTTATAATAATTAATAAGAATTTTAAATAAAAATTTATAACCTTTTCACATTTTAATTATTTGATTTTCATTTCTGAAAAATCTTCATTAACTTTTGCAATTTTGAACTAAGTATATAGCGAAGTATTTTTTGTTTTTGTTTAAAACAATGTTTGATTGGAAATGTTGCCCCGAAAATAAATAAATATTGTTTAGTATTTTATTCTAATATCTCTTAAATGAGATGGAAAAAGAATTTGATTATATATTAATGGTTATAAATCCGGGCACGATATAGGAATTCGAAAGAAGTATCAAACAGTTCGTGCACGTATAATTTTGCTTAATGATACGTTTCTATCAAATAAAACTATTTAATGGAAGACAACTGACCTCTTCACTTTCCTCTATTATCTTTAAAAATAAGTAAATAAAAAGAAATAACTTCCAATGAAATAGATATTAATTCATATAAAATTCATTAAATCGTCAATTTCCGACTCTGTCGATTACTTGAAATTTTCCTGTCATGAATGTTCTAAAAATAACTTAAAGGGTCACGACTTGCTCATCTTTGCTGCCATCCAAATTCAAATTGTGGCTATTGAGGGCAAATTAGATTAAAGAAAAAAAAATCAAGTCCGAACTGGAAATGTCGAAATGGTTCAACAGTTGCAAATGGAATTGTGCAGAAAAGAACATCTGATTGCATGTTATATTTAAAAACACATTACGGATGAAATACTGCAGACGATATTAAAGCAGTTCGTATTGTCTGGTGCATTGTGAAGAAGGAACAATCGTTTGGCAATTGAATGTTTATAAGAAGGAGACAGAAGTGAAGAGAATTATTTAAAGAAATTCTAAATAGATAAAATCTTTTATCAGTTATCTGTCAAAGATGAGCGCAGATATTTTTTATAACATCATTATATTTGTATGCTAATTGCGTTTTATTTTATGTTAATTGACTT
The DNA here is from genome assembly GCA_026543865.1 of Argiope aurantia. Taxonomy (NCBI): domain Eukaryota; kingdom Metazoa; phylum Arthropoda; class Arachnida; order Araneae; family Araneidae; genus Argiope; species Argiope aurantia. Next base: position 23,109 of record JAPMOR010066918.1, on the reverse strand, counting down.
ACTCTATATTTCAAGAAACCTTATTTTATTCTAACAATAGATATCTGATTAGAATATACATATTTTACTTTCATTATCATCACAATTTGACATGGAACGTCAGAGGAACTTAAATATTGCCATAAATTAAATTAAATGTCTTTTGAACTTATTAAAAAGAAAAGAATAGAATTTTTCATCAACTTCTCACAGCTTCACTCAAGTGGAATAAGAAGATATACAAAATAATTTTTAATCTATGCTATAAAAATAATTTTTTCTAATTTTTTCTAATCGGCGTTTTTATAACTTTAACTTCTATGTTATTTTTACTTTTCATTTTCCCAAGAAATTAAAACGCTGGGTCAACAAACTCTTAAAACTTTTTATATAAGAATATTTTCTCTCGGTCTCTTTTTCCTATTTTTTGAATAATTGTTCGATATGCTATACCGTGCTCTTGCCATGGTTTGGACATGGAAATCTTGACAAAAAAAAAATCTAAAATGGACTATTTTTTTTAAAGAGAAATAAAAAGTGTCAAAGAGTTTAACGGCTGCTTCTTCAAATAATGTTTTACATGTTTTATATTTATAAAAAGTAAATTTGATTTGATCCATATATATGTGCAAAATATCTGCTTTATATACAATATATTTATTAGACGTAATAAAAAATATTAGTTTAAAAATTAATAAAATACTAAAATTAATTAGCTTAAAATATTATTAAAATCTATTAAATACTTATTAACATTAATCTGTTATAACTTTCAGAGTTGTAATTGCTTCAATGCCAATAGTATATACTTCGATATATTAAGTTAGAAACTGGTTCAAAACTAATTTTTAAATTTAACTCGATAATTTATAGATTTCTCTAATCAGTAGATATTTTAATATGAAAAAAGAAAATATTTTTTAAAAGTTCATATTATCTGTAAAATATTATTTCCATTTCATCCCAATTCTATTGTTTGAAACAGACGAACAATGAAAAGTCAGGTGAACTGAATAGTTAAAACAAATAATGCTTCAAATATAAATATGTTACAAAAACGTCTAAAACCAATTAAATAGCATATGACAGCTTTCAAAAGGTAGTATAAACTGTAAAAGTGTATCCTATTTATAAAAGGATTATTTTTATGAATTTTAGACAGCTTGTGGCTTTCCTCTGGATCGTCTGTTGGCATAACGTATTTTATTTTAGACGTTTTCCATTGTTTGCATCACAATGGAAATTGATGTAATGCCATTTGGGATGAATCTTTGGGATAAAAAAAAGGTCAACTACTCAAAATGGCAGTGACTTGTTTTAAAGATTCATCGCTTTCACCTTTGGAATAGAAATAGAAACACTGCTTTGACAATGAGTCGCATGTAATCTTGTATATAACTTGGTAGAAAACTGAAGAGAATCTAAACGGATAACGTTAAATAATCGTTACATCCGAGGAAATGTGAAATAAAAAGAAGCTTGCAAATATTTATTGTGGAAAAATTTATAGCAGGCAATTTTGGTATATTGTTTATCTATACTTATAATAAAGTTCAATGTGTGTGTGTGTGTTGGTGCTCTACAGGCCAGACCATTCAACCTACAGCTACCAAATTTGGCACGTGTATACTTGGAGGCCGGGAATGTGCACCTGGGGGGTTATTTTTTCGAATTTTTAACTAGAATTTTATTTATTTAAAAATTAAGCGAAATACTTCCGAAAATATTACCGCACAAAAAAAGGTTTTTACATGAAGTTAAAGATCAAAAATTTATCTTTTAAATGATACTAATGTTTTAACCTTAAAATTAAATTTCTATTTTTAATGAGTTTTTAAATAAATATTTTAACTATGTTTTTCAATAATTTTTTCGTACAAAATAAAAATAAAATTTAAGCTGCACGAGCACGTTTCGCATTCATGGAAAAAAATAGCTGTTTTCTAAGTGTTGCCATCACATTGATTAAAGCTCAAATTAAAAATAAATTAAATCTTTTTGGAAATGAAATCTGCAAAAATATAATTTTCGGCACGTGTCTGTAGGAAATGAAACAAATATGAAATATTATTTTTTCTAAAAAATAAATTCAAGAAAATTCATTTTATGTTCTTTTACACTCTCTATATTAATAATCCAATAAATCAGTTATATTTTAAGGCAAGTTTTGTTTAATATGAACAGGATATCCATTCAAATCAGGGCCACACAGCTCATTTGTAAACCTTTAGTAAGACGCATATATGCTAAAATGGTCTAAATGGAAAATGATTATATTTTATGTAACTTGATTCAATAAATGCTCTAATAAATAACGAAGTTTTGATTTTACATAAAGCTTCTGCTGTGGAAATCACGATTAACAAAATGTTCTTAAAACACTAATATTTTAAAGAAAAAGAGTTAATTTCCAATCAACTAAATCAATCACTTAAACTGACTGATTTATGAAAATTTGAATATCACTATTCAATAAAAAAAAGGATAATTTTAGATTTTCCATCGATCGTTTCTAAGAAAATACGCCAATCAGTCCGCAGGTTTCTCAAGATTAATTGTCCTAAGATTATGAAAATGTTGAGTTTTTCTAAATTTTTAACATTCAAAACTTCATAAATAAGTCTTAGTTGATCTTGGAAAATAGAAACATTCATTCATTTATTTAAAATTTGGTGTGTCCAGAATATTTCTCAGAATATGATACCTTACTGCATTAAATTTAGACTTCATAATTTTTGAAATATATTTATTGGCCGGAACAAAATATTATAATTGATTTCATTTCAATCCTTTTGAAAGCAAAACTAAAAACTGATTTTTATGCTGAATCTGAGAAATTTTTGTTGGATTATTCTTTGTGATATTACATAAATTATGAAAAATATTTTGTAGTTCACAAAAGATTTAAATACCGAGCGATTCTGTTTGCAATACTCATATTTAATAATAATAATAATAATAAATAAATAACAATAAAGATGATAAATAAAATAAAACGCTTGATTTTATTTAAAAATATCTTTATATTAATTGTAATTTCATCATTTCCACTTTAAATTAAAGTTGAAGTTTTACCGGAAATGACAACAAATTAGCAAAATATATATAGTAAATTGAACGAAACGATCTAAACAACAGTATAAGTTTGGTATGACTATCAAAATTTGAAGATTAAAAATGTTTTGTTTGAGAATCTATTAAGAGACCAATTATTTGAAATATTGAACTGAAAATTGAACCGAGTGGTAATACTGGCGAACCAAAGGCGGCTAGTCTGTAATAAAATTTAAAAATCGTTAGAGATATTATCGTAGATAAAAAAAATTAAATACAATTCTTCTTTTTTTGATATTTAAAAAAAAATTAACAGATACTTTCAACAAACACTTAGAGAATACAAAAAATATTTTAAAGCAAATTATCATGATTTGTATATAGTTGCAAATTTTAAAATTATCTACTTTATAAAGCATGTCGTCAAAATCGAAATAATTGAATACATTTACATAGACAAAAAAGTTCCAAAAGAGTATAAATAAATATTTTCTGCCAAAAGAAAAAAAACTTCCGAATTTATAATATGAGATCGCAATCTGTTTTTGAAATAATTTTTTAGTTGCTGTTTTTTTTATTTGAGGTGAGTTAGAAGCAGTTTATTTAAATTTCAACTGACTTGAAATACTAAAACTTCTTATTTTTATTATCTCACTGTGCTCTCTTTTATGTTTCTTACTGAATATATTTAAAAAGAAAATAAAAAGGATTAATAAATATTTTCTCCAAAAAATGTTTCCAAATTCATTAATAATGAAATTTCAATCTGTTTATGAAACAATTTTTAATTTTTTTTTCTTTTCCGAAGCATGAGAAGCAATTCATTTAAATTTCAACTGACTTGAAAACTAAATTTTTTTTCCCATCTCAGTGTTCTCGGTCTCATTTTTCTAACTCTAATCTCATTTATAATTGTCTCTAATTTAAATTATTTTTTAAATATAAATTGCAACTAAGTTTAATCTTGTAAGATCATGCTAAGTAAGGTATTGCTTTTAATTCAATTTACGATAAACCATAAATCTGAACAAGACAGACCTATTATTGTTATAACGGAAATTCTACTCCTTTTAAAAAAAATAAACACGGAAATTATAATTGTATTATAACTGAAACTCAAACGAAACTGTATATTATGAATAAATATTGCTTAGTTTCAAATATACGGTCAGCGTAGTAATTAAGTATGAGGAAGTATTCAAAATATATGCCTCTAGCAATCCATGTTAGGAATACCAAAAATATTTTATCTCCTGTCATGTCCACCTGGCTTCTTGACCGCCAAGCAATGCAGGATACTCATTATTATTCAGGTCAGACAGCTATTGCTTCGGGCAAAAAGAAAAAGAAAAAAAAAAACCTTCTGAAAACTCGACGTTTTGTTTTTATTTATTTTCATAATTATAGCGTATTTCTTATAGTTTAAAAGCTTGGTTATTTTTATATTAGATTAAAAAGACGAGAAGCTAAAATGTGAGCAGTAATGACTCGGAAAAAATTAATAGGAAATTCAATTTAACATTTGAACTATTTTGGGCTATATGAATATTAATTGACGTTGATTATAAGTATTATAAAGAGAAAAATAATTGAATATTGGATTTTAATATATTAAAGGGTATTTTATTAATTGAATTCAAGAATTATATTTTTAATAGAATATTTAATTCAAGGTTTCAAGTTTAGGTTGCTATGGGAGTTCAAATTCTCACCGCAATTATTTTATTATTTTTGAGATTGCGATGGAAAAATTAAATGAATCATTTTTTGATTTAATAATTGAATTTAAAGTATAAAATTGCTTTAAAATTTCAGTTTTTCAACAAATATTTTTTTTAATGTACGCTTTTAATATCAAATGACATTTGCAATTAAAATTTCGATTTTTAAAAAAAATTAATCTAGAAATATTAGATTAAAACTTGTCATTTCTTTTGCAATTTAAGAAAATGCGTGATTCAGATATTTTTTAAAAATTTTTTAAATCGTAATGTTTTTCAAATAAAAATTGCACGGTTTGTTGTGTATAGAAAATGCTTGTCTATTAAGTGAATGACTTTAATTTGTCAAGATACTTGCCTACTTCCACAATCAATACAGTTTTTGCCCATTCTAGAAATTTTGTTTCTTTGACACATATTTTATAAAAATTATAAGACAAAGGATATTATTCTTATTTCCAAAGTATCAATATTCTTCTGAATGCAAACGAAAGCATAATTGAAAATTTGATATGTCTAATACATAAACACAATCCGTATCGGTTATTTTGTGCATCGATTTGTCTTTATTTAATTTTATTTATAGCAATTGAAGAAACACTGAGTCTATTATGTGACAATTCCAGTAATCATCAGGCATAAAAAGAGGACTTCAGATTTAGTGCATTTTGTCCAAGCTGTCACATCACACCAGCGGGAAATAATTGTTTTCTGAAATCGGATTTAATGGCATGTATCTAGATCAACACGTATATTGAATATTTATCAAAATGAATTCTGAAAGCTAGAAACTTCTAGAAATATTTCCAATATTTTACAACCAAGTCATTACAAATCATATTTTGTGTGTCAGAGAAAGATGCATAGATATTAATTTATCTTTTTAAAAATTATTTGAAAGATGATATTTTACTGGCACAATATTAGATTTAAACCAGTGGAAGCGTTCTGCCCAAAATTTTATTGCCTATTCTTAAATAAAAGTGTTATTCTAGAGAACACTTTGCATGCATGTCACTAACGCGCAGTTATTACGAAATATTAACCTTTGGCGTGAATTTGTCATTTTTACTGAATCTATATTGTGACTGACCCTTGGCGAGTTTTCTTATGCTTAATCCCTGGCATGCGGTTAATGATAATAGAAAATCGAATTTGTGCTTTAGAACGTTTTTCCCAACTTACTGAAACAAAAATGTGACACAAAACTGCATTTGCTATCAAAAAAATCCCATACCAAATTTGATATATAATATTTAAGTCACAGTGTTTTTGAGTTATCGCGACTACAATTTTCTAAAAGTACAGACTGACAGACAGTCAACCTATTGTCGAATTTATCTCATAATTTAATAGGTATCTACACTATACATGTTAAATCTGTGTACCGAATGTAATTTATCGAACTCTTTTCGTTTTGTTGACATAGTATTAACTTATATTCGAACTTCCCCTGAACGGAAGGCCGCGGTGGCCTGGTGGTAAGGTCTCGGCTTGTGAGCCGTAGGGTTTCAGGTTCTAGACCCGATTCCACCGAAGAACCGTCGTGTAAGGGGGTGTGTTGCTCGTTAAATCAGTCATGCCAAACGTCCTCCCGCTGGTGTGGTGTGGCGTGGAGAGGGGGTGCCAGTTCAGGTGTCGTCCTCGTCATCTGACCGCGGTTCAAAATCGCGACGTCCGTCCCAAAATAGCCCTAGTGTTGCTTTACAACGGGACGTTAATATAACTAAACCAAACCAAACTAAATCCCCTGAACGGATTTTACTCAAAATTTGATAGAAATCTTTAAATTAGTTGTAAAGACAGTATACCAAATTTCAGCTGTTTAGCTCAAAGCGATTTTGAGGTAGCTCTATCAAAGACAAACAGACAGACAGATGGATATTTTTCAAAAATGTGATTTTTGAACTCAGGGTGGTCTCTAAAACGTGGAGATTCGTCAAAATCTCGATATCGAATTTTTTGACGATTGCTATACTTTTTCTATACTGCGTATGCGGTAGTGAAAATTGACACAATTTATTTGCTTCCTAAATGAATATTTGAATATTTTGGCGAAGTATTTTCAAATAGTTTAAGACAATCTTACTCATAAGGAATAGTTTAAGACCAACTTACTCGTAGGGAATGTGTTTTATGTGCTCCTGGAAAACTGGGATAGGCAGTGGAAGAGGTAAAGGAAATAGAATTTTCTTCCCTGTCAGAGCGTTGGCGAGTAGAAGCGCCTTGACGAGCTTCTTCATCTTCAATTTGTGGCCAGCTTCAACTGAACGGAGCATGCAGGAACTGATTATCATCGTGACGAGTACGGCGACAAAGATTTTCCGCAGCATCTTGAATGTTTCTGCAATTAAAATGAAAAGTAAAAATACTTTAAGTGCTGAATACATCAAATATAGCCGTGTAGATGCCACGATGAAGAACGTTCGAGTTGCTTATGTCAGCAATCTTGTAAGGTTGGCATCACAGAAAAAATTTCATTTTCATCCATTTATTCAAATAGATTCTAATAAGATATCCAATTCTAGTATTATATTATATATGAACACAATTTATTTAATATCAGTATATTCACAAAGGATATATCCGGGTTCGTCCTGTATTTTTCGATTTGATGGTATGATAGTATCCAATAAGATTACGAGATATACAATACTTAAGCATCTTCATATTCGTATTTTAAAGTATAATAATTGCCAATGCCTTGAGAGTGCATTTATTTTTTTATATTATATTACTTAATTCTTTCATTTTAATATTTGATTTTTAATCGTTTAGTATTTAATAGATACCATTAGCTGATTTAAGTCGATGTCTTATTAACATCAAATCAAATCAAATCAAATCAAATATAACCAATTTCCAGTTTTGAAAATACACAAGGATTATTTTAGGAAGGATATCTTTATATTTGAAAAAGGACATCTTATTCAAACTTCTCACCCCTACGAAATGGTCCCAGTTTATGGAGTTATGTAATTTAAATGTATAATTGATATTTGATATTTCATATGGTATTTAAATAGAGGTTTTGTGCTCAAAAATATTAAATATCGTGATTAAAAAAAATAAATCCAAATGCAGGTTTTGTGTTTTAAAGGGTAATAACCAACCAACTGAACAAAAATTATCATCTTAACATATTTTAGAGTGGATTTAGTTTTTGAATTATTTATAAAGAACAAGCACGTACTGCCATCCAAATAAAGGATTCAATAATTATTTGAAACTTGTTTAATATATTGGTAGATTTCGGATTTGTATAAAACATATGGGATGTTCATTTCAAAAATGGCTTGACTCTGAGAAAAAAAAGTCTCCAGATGTGACAATGTTTAAGAAAATAGCATTATTATATAGCTGTAGTTAAAATTATGATTAATATTTTTAATGCATGAATATATTTCGTCGTCATTAAAATCATTATTATTATATTTTATTATTTTATATTGTTTTACAATATTTATAAAAAAAAGAAAAATAAGTTTTTAAAATTTTGTTCGAAGTTGAATTCAGAATAATCACTATCCGTTTGAAACAATTACTTAGGATATAAATTACTAAAAAATCAATTTGTCAATTTTCCAATAAGTGTTTAATATTTTATTGAGTTTAACATTGCAAATTATCCTTCAAGACAATAAGAAAATATATTTATTCTAAAAATTCTTTGAATCATTGCAATATCTGCATAACAATGCGGCAATAACATGGCAATATTCATATTAATCTTTACCATAATTAATGAGTACTGTTATTAAATATTACCATCATTATATTAACATTTAAATGACGTTTATCTCAACAGATTATCATTTTTTTTAAATTTTTAATAAATTTTCTAAAAATTTATCTCGCGAAATAGTTCAAGGATAAATAATCGACTTGATATATGGAAAGCAGTTATAAGGGTTTTGACCCACTGTTTTTCTTGTAATTTCAAACGATTGAATGAAATACTGATATTACTATACAGAAAATAAAAGATTTTACTTGCACAACGTAATTCTACCAGGTTGATTAATTTTATAATGGAATTATGACTTATAATTGTTTTAATTGAAATAGCAGAATGAGGTATGTTTAAAAAATGTTTTAAAAGTTTTAAAAATGTTTAAAAAATTATAATTTGGATCAGACGATTTTTAAAATAGTGAAAATTATTACATCTCTAAATATAATTAAAGAAGAAATCGCAAAAGATTTCTGATAATAAATGAAATTTAATATAAAAGGTGATTTATAATGCATGTTAATAAATTCATATTTTTTTATCACTAATTTTAATTATTATTATTAATTTAATATTTGTCTACATGGGTTATCGAGCATATTTCAGTGCTTTTAAATTCAGAATATAGATACATAAGAATTTAATTATTGTAATTGAAGATCGATTAAAATGGACATATTGTCTGGGCATGCCTAAAATTTAAGAAAAAGCACAAGTAAGATTATTTTCATATTAATTTTCCTAGAAAATTATTTCCATAAGCATAGAAATTTTTCTTCTTAGAATATATTTTATAAGATGAATAAAACATCCATTTTTTATCATTTGATATACGCACTCAGGCTTTTAGAAATGCCGAACTCAGATTTTAAAATTAGTATGTAATTTCAAGATTCTTGAAAAATAAAAGCGTGTACTTTTACTGAAAGGTAATTCTGGTATAATCTGAAAGTTTTGTTAGAGAAAAATATTTTGCATGAACATTAAAACTTTTAACTTGTTTGAAATAAAACATATCAATGAACTTAATTTTTATTTTTTGCATATTTTTTATAAAATAATTGATGTATTATCTTACCGCTTTCAAGGAATTTAAATTATTTTTCATTTTTTTAAAATAATTAGATAGAAAAACTGTTGCAATTGAAATTACATATCATTAGGAATATTCTATGCTTAAAAATAGTATAAAATCAGCATTAAGATAAATAAGGGGACTTTTTAAACATAAAATTTTTTTAGATGGAAAAACATATTATTTTGGCATATTAAAATCTAACAGAACACTTTTCCAAAATTATGATTTAAAATCCAATAAATATTTACTTTTAAGCCACAATGCATACTTTTAAAATATCGAGAGAAAAAAATTGTACTTTTTTGAAAAAATTGTTTTTTTTTTCTTTATCTTTTTTTATATATAACAACAAATGCGATTTCATTCTGGTAATTGCTATAGGAATCCTGTTTGTAGAAGGTAAGAGTATATATTAAAGTCATGAATATGTGAAAATGCGAAAACTGCTCTTTTGTAGATCAAAAGATTTAGAATAGCCATCATAATCTGTAAACAATAAATGTACTACTAATATGAAAAAATATTGAAAAATTAAGTTTAGAAATCATGAAATTCGCATTTTTCAAATTTTTCGGAGCTTAATTCATTCAACCTATTAAAATTATAAACTTCATAAAATATATAAATTATTTTGCATTTTTAAAGAAAATTTGCATTTTGCAATGAGAGCATTTTAGAAAAAGATTATTTATTTTCTTATTTTATTTAACAATATACGGAACATAATTTAGAATATTAAATTATACATTTCATTTTTAGCAGGTGTTTTTAAATGATTTTTTTTTCTGAAAAATCATGGGAAAAAAAATCAAAATTTTTTTCATATTTTTTTTTCAAAATATTTCGATTGCAGTTTCAGATTATCTCTGGAAAACATAATGTAATCCTTCAAGAAAAAAAAATATTTCTAATATTTTAAAAACCGAAAAAAATTATGTTTTCTTAACTTTAGGATAAAACTTTTTTCAACAGATTTAAATTATACATTTTTATTTTTAATAAGAATTTGCTATAATTTATAACCTAAGACCTTTCAAAACTTAATTTCAGAAAAACAGCTAAAAATACTGTAAATATCACTTTAAATTGCAGTACGTAATACTTTTAAAGTAAAAGAAAAATCATGTTTCTTATGAATAAAATAAATTTGTCTTTTTTTATGTCATAATAAAAAGATGATGATATTTTTTGCGGATTAGAAACGTTAATTAATAATCCAGGCCTTTTAAAGTTCATTTTCACTAAAAATTAAGAATACGATAAATATATCTAATTATTTTAATGCCAAATTTAAAATAAATGAAAAATCCTTTCCAGCTTTTTTTTATATAGGAATTAAATTTTTAATATTTAAGAATAAATCGATGACTTTTAAAAGCTAAATTTCATTAAAAACCAAGGAAAAGATAAATATTTCAAAAATATTTCACCTGAAGTGTTCCGAAGGTAAAAGTAAAAATTGCTTACAAGTCTTTTTCAAATGAATAAAACGAATCCTTACTGGTTTGAAAGAATATATAGAAAATAAATTTTTAATATTTAAGGATAAATCGATGACTTTTAAAAGCTAAATTTCATTAAAAGCCAAGGAAAAGATATATATTTAACCTGAAGTGTTCCTTAGGTAAAAGTAAAAATTGCTTACAAGTCTTTTTCAAATGAATAAAACGAATCCTTACTGGTTTGGAAGGGTATATAGAAAATAAATTTTTAATATTTAAGGATAAATCGATGGCTTTTAAAAGCTAAATTTCATTAAAAACCAAGAAAAAGATAAATATTTCACCTGAAGTGTTCCGTAGGTAAAAGTAAAAATTGCTTACAAGTCTTTTTCAAATGAATAAAATAAATCCTTACTAGTTTGGAAGGGTATATTCCAAGAAGACAACCTTTTACCAAGAACGTCGAAACTGAAACTGACGGAAACTACTGCGCACGGGCCCCTTTTAAAACCGCGAACCCCTCGCTTCCAAATCGGAAGTTCTTTGAACTATAACCGTCGAGGTGAAAATAAAAAAAGAAAAAACAAAACTGCATTAAAATTAAAATCCTGCAGAAGAGGAGGAAAGGATAAAAAAGTAGAACAAAAAATAATAGCTGGAAGCCGAGGAGAAGCACTTGGAATTAAAGTTAAAAAAAGCATAGAGCGCGAGAGGTGAATGCTAGCGAAAGGAATATGCTCCTCCCACAAGCTTTAGGACTGGCTGACCGGACTGGGTCAACTTGGACTCAGTCGGGGTTGATTGTTTTTTGCTTTTTTATTGCCTTTTGGTTGAAGTTTTTTCCCAAAATTACAATGAAGGGATGCTTAACCTGTATAAGCAGATGATTGTTAAGCAATAAATGCTGCATTTTTAGAAAAGTAGTCACTTAAAGGCAGCTAAGGAGTAAATGCAAATTATGTCATCGTTTTTATGATTTTAGCACTTGTTCCGTATTTGAAATGCCGGATTTTATTTTTGTGGGAATTATTTTCAAGGTATTGGTTATTCATAAATAATTTTGGCATCGTTAGTGTTATGAGTAATATATATTATGACATATTTTTATTTACTATGATAAGCAAGTCAATTAATTGAATATTTAATATTTGAGCAATAATGTTTGGCAGAAATTAATAATAATTATTTTTATAAGTAATTTTTGGTGTATTATTGTAATGAATAATGGCTATTATGGCCTGTTCTGTGTATTTTAATGAAAAGTTAATTAGTTATTTAATTCATATTTGCTAATAAACATTTAAAAATAATTTCTATTAATTTTTCTTTGCTAATAAATATTTAACAATATTTTCTTTTAATAATATTATTATTAAGGTGCAATTTTGAGGAGAATTTTTTTAGGATTAATGTTTACACAAAGAAATTAAAATCGGATAGAAAATAGTTTAGAAGATGAAATAGAACAAAAAGCATTTTATATTTTAAAAATTTATTATATTTTTATAAAATATAAATAACATTTTATATCATAAAATATACATTTTAAAGTAGCATTTCTTATTAATAAAATTTTTAAGAGTCTTTTTAATGATAAAATTTTAAAACAGTATTGAAGATATTTTTTTATTATTAATAATAAAATGAAAATATGTTTGCAATTTATAACTATAATTTTTCATCAAATACTTGAATATCCTTCGTTCGGAATCACTTCAATAAATTTAAATAAGTTTAAAAAATTTAATTTCAATAACTTAAAGCACGATTTTCGTTTTAGCTAATTATAATTTTCTGTTCATTTTCGAGTTAACCAACTTAATGTATTTGTCAATTAATTATTATTTTTAAATATTTTTATCATTCAGTGACAGATAAAAAGGTAATTAATAATCTCTTCACTGTTACATAATCCAAATTAGTAGTAACTGTAAATTGCAGTACTGATCACTAATTCATATTCCTTGAAAATTGTTTTATAATATAATCATTCGTTATTTATATAGAAACATAAATCATATCCTTTTGAAAATAAAGCCAGGTGAAAGTTTTCAAAAGAAAACCAAATGATTTTTAATGCATCGATGAATTTATTCAATGTAATATTTTAGTTATAATACGGTTTAAAAATAAACTACTAAGAGAATTTTTTATATTTTTTTTAATTTCGTTTCGTTTGTTAATTCCAAGCTTTCAAGATGTATATTATAATTTTAAAAGGCTGTTTGTAGCTTAGCTAAGACTTTTATAAACAACGGTATGAAAAAGAAACTATATTTATAATCCTACTTGAAGAAACATTATATGGTTGTACTAATCATCATTTATGATTGGCAGCATTAACTTATATTTTATTTTTTCAGCGAAGTATTTTGAGTTATCATACAATTTCAGCTAAGCAAAATATACCATTTACGTTTATTACACAAGCAAAATCCATTCTTATTAAATTTATCATTTTTTTTCAAATATTGGGGGTTAAAATAAAATTTTTTTTAAGCAACGGAAATCGTTTGGCAAAATATTTTTTTCATTCAGATTATGTTTAGCCGAATGGCAATATTGTAAATAATTCCTTTGTAACATCAGCGAATTTAATAGCTATATTTTTTTTAATATTTTATTTTAAGTTAAGTTTAAGTTAAGTTAAGTTAAGTTTAAATATTTTATTGTAAGTTAATTTTTAAGTTTTCAAAATAGATAATCTTATAAAAAAATATATATTTTTTTTCTGCCAAATGAGAAATAAAATTTTACATTGGTTTTAATAAAAAAGATTATGCTGAGAATAAGACTAAATTTTTCTGCATTAGAATTTTTCTACATTGCTGTTAATAATATTATAATTAATACTGAATTAATATTAAATTGCTATTAATAAATTCTAATTAATATTGGGCCGATATCTTCAATTAAGACAATCTCAAAAACGTTAATGCAAACTTGTAATCATGTATGTTCGGTTAAAAATTTTATTTCGTTTATTTCATACTGCTATTTCAATTTTTTTTGTATTCTTTTTTTTTTGCAATGAGTTTTTATTTTATTTTTTCAATTTACTAAATATATTTAAAAGTTGCAATTTTTAGAGTATTTTGCAATGATGCGACATTTTCCATTAAACATATCAAATTTTTTAAACTTATGTACAAAAGAAAAAAAAAAGGAAATTTAAATTAAAAACAAAACACAGATAGAAATATTTTTGTTTTTACAAAATAAAACAAAGGTTTTTAGAATATAAGTTAAACAAGAATATTGAAATAGAATTGTAAATGTTTCGGAAGATTGAAATGAATTTAAATTATTCTATATTTTAAATGATGATTTTAACATACATATTTATAAAATTTTTTTTAAATTAAAAATTTTTTTAAACTAATTTTTCTTAATAATATTAAAATGAAAATAATTTTAAAGTTTATAACTATTATTTCCAGTAAATTCTTGAACGGCGTTCGTTCGAAATTTTATCCTGGAAGTAAAAGTAGTAAAACGGGAAATAAGAAAAACTTAAAAAAAAAAATGTGTGTTTAAATCATGGTGAGAGGAATACATTCCACGAACTCAACATATTCACTACGAAATATATACGCAAATTCTACGAATACCACTGTGCGAAGTGATAAGAACGCTGTGGATATATATGTCATCAATCCATATCACTGGGATGAAAGCAGATTTCTTTTCCCTTTTTTTTTTTTTTTTTTTTTTTTGTTGCCTTTTTTTTAAAAAACTTTTTTTTTTTTTTTTACGGTTTTTTTGGTTTTTTTTTTTTGACGAAGAAGAAATTTGTTTTAACTGCAATATTCCACATTTTTAAAAAATTTTTATTGCGCTTTTCAAATTCGTTCTACGCAATAAAATCTATTACATTAAAATTTTAAAGAAGTTAAAAGGAATATTTTGCGTGGTATATTACTGCTAATTTTAAATAAGAATATTAATATTATAAAATGTTTATAAATAAAATAGATTTTATTAAATTTTCTAAAAAATAAAGCAAAAAAAAACAAAGCAAAAAAAAAAAAACAGTAAAAGAGAAATCTGTCTAGAATATCTGAAATGAAGAGATTTATCATTCAAAAATTATTCTGTTTACCTGATTTATCATCTAAACAGTTTATGTTGCTTATCAAATTTATCACCCAAACAATTTATCTTGTTTATCAAATTTATCATCCAAATAATTTATTTTATTTATCAGATTTATCGTCCAAATATTTATTCATATTACTAGATTTATCATTCAAATAATTAATGTATTCTGTTTACCAAATGTATCATCAAAATAATTGATTTATTTTGTTCGTCAGATTTACTATCAAAATAATTTATTCTGTTTTGGAATTATTATTATTATGCGAGCTTTGTTGTTTATTAAGATATTGACAACAGTTAGACGCTATTTTAATTTTAAGGAACTTTTAGCAAGTTCGTAAATTTAAAAAAATACACTTTCATTTATATTATTTTACAAGTTATTTTACATTTATTGTACAAGGATGTTTTCTTTTGTCACATGTAAATATTTAATTAGATTTTAATATTTACAATAATTATAAAATCAAAGTTTACATATTATATTTTTTTAATTACTCTATTTAGGTTTCTTTCACTTTTGTTTCTTTATTCACGAATAAACTTAAAAAAAATATATAAAAAAGTTAAATATTTTATAATTTTTTTATATTAAACTAACTAAAAGTATTTACTTGTACTAACAACTTTATAGTATATTTTTATGCGTTATTAATTTTTAAACTAAATATAATTAGCATAATAGCACAGTAGAGTAGGCAATAAATGATTGTAAACATATTATTTGTTTATTTCATTATTTAGACGTTGCACAATTGTTTCGAATTTCAAGATTTCGCTATAAAATAGTTAAACAAGCATCATGTCATCATGTCATGTCAAAATTAAACAATCTATACTTATAATAAAGCTCAATGTGTGTGTGTGTGTGTGTGTGTGTTGGCGCTCTACAGGCCAGACCATTCAACCTACAGCTGCCAAATTTGGCACGTGTATACCTTGGAGATCGGGAATGTGCACCTGGTGGTTATTTTTTCGAAGTTTAAAATATAATTTTATTTATTTAAAAATTAAGCGAAATTTTGACGTGTTTCTGCTATAACTTCCGAAAATATTACCGCACAAAAAAGATTTTTACATGAAGTTAAAGATCAAAAATTTATATTTAAATGATACTAATGTTTTAACCTTAAAATTAAATTTCTATTTTTAATGAATTTTTAAATAAATATTTTAACTATGTTTTTCAATAATTTTTTTCGTAAAAAATAAAAATTAAAATTAAGCACGTTTCGAATTCATAGGAAAAAATTAGCTTTTTTCAAAGTGTTGCCATCACATTGATTAAAGCTCCAATTAAAAATAAATTAAATCTTTTTGGAAATAAAATCTTCAAAAATATAATTTTCGGCACGTGTCTGTAGGAAAGGAAACAAATATGAAATATTATTTTTTCTAAAAAATAAATTCAAGAAAAATTATTTTATGATCTTTTACACCCTCTACGCAGGATGTTTATTTAGTCCTGGACCCATTTTGATGTTTAATGACTCATAAAATAATGAAGATATGAACAAACATATGGCATTTATTGATGGAATAACTCATATATTTTCCTTTTCAGGTTTGAATAATTTTACTTTTGTAAATATCGTCTGCGCGTGTGGTTAATTTCAAATAATTTCATTTTCCAATCTAGATATATGTACTTTTCTAAATATTGTCTGCTTATTAATTGCATTTTTCTCTCTTTTGTTTTTGGCAACTATTGAAATGTTGTGTTTACTTTTGATGTGTTTGTTCTATGTAGTACTTTTGTATGTGATGTTTTATTCGAGCGGATATTAAGGAGAATGCATGCACCACAAGAGAAAGCACAGATTTTATGGTGGTTCATAGAAACGAAATCGATAATGCAAGCACAGAGAAATTTCAGAAGAATTTACCAAAAAGCTCCTCCATCCAAAAACAGCATCTTGCGGTGGAAAAAGAATTTTCTAGAAATTGGAAGTATCGCAGATAAGAAACGTTCCGGACGTCCTTGCACAAGTGATTTTGATGTTGAGCGTGTCAGAGAGACATTTTTACACAATCCTAGACTATCTGTGAGATCAGCGGTTCACATTCATTGACAAGGTCATGAAACTTTTTGAGTCTATTTAACCATTTATGTTATTAATTTTAATCTATCTTTATTATTTTATGAGTTATTAAACATCAAAATGGGTCCGGGACTAAATAAACACCCTGTATATCTGGTTAATAAATGAAATTATTCAGAATCGAAGCGTTTTGGGCAATACCGAAAATAATTCCATAATTTTCGAACACCTTAAAAGAATTTCATTTCTGCCCGCTCATTTAAAATAATGAAGGAAAGTAAAATTTCAGCCTTAAAAATCGATTATATAGTTTTATCTCCCCTAACACGAAGTAAATAAAGAGAGAAAGAATATTGTAATCGCCGAAAAGATTCGAGATTTTGACGATTATTTCCGTACGAGAAACATACTTTTGGAATTATGTCTTTGAATAAAATAGGCCAGAAATGCTTTGAGCTAGATGCATGAAATTTGGTAAGTTGTTTCCAAAACAAATTTGTAGATTTTTATTGAATTACGAAAGTCATTCTTTCTGAAGAAAGCTTTTCTTCTGTTTTAAGTATAATTGAACACTATAACTACAAAACTTAAAGAGCTAGATAGATAAGAGTTGATTTAACATCTAAAATATAGACGTCTATAAAATTTAAACCTAAATTCATTAGGAGGTTCACACATAAAATTTCGCATATAAACACAAAAACTCGAAAATGCAACGATAACTTAAATCTGTGAAATTTGGTATGTGATTTTGTTACTACAATTGTAATGTAATTTTGTGTCAGAGGGTGGTTTTAATCGGTCGGGCAAAAAGGTGTCCAAACTACACTGAACGTCTAAAAGCACATTGTTTTCTAGTATTTTTGCAATAAACACATCCCACCGATTAATTGTCAAACATTGCACTCTAATATGCTTTTTCGTTACTTAACGTTTACCAAGTAGTTTATGGTACACGAAAGTATTTATTAAAGTGTATGCGAAAGAATTTCGAAGCGATCAACAAGCTGTACTTTTATTTACATTAAAGAAATAAATCAATGTCTAAAAATGTGCAAACGATGAAAAAAGATTTCATCATTATTTGCGTGTGAAATCAATCTTTATATATAACTAGCCGCCTTTGGCGACCAGCCGGTTCGCCAATCTTAATTCTCGTTAAAATTTTAATAATTGAATATTTTATGCCACTCCCATTTTAATAGCTTCTTCATCAAAATATTTTAAAGCTTCACATTTTGGTAGTCATATCATTCACTCATAATATTATAAAGGCCTTCAGTCATGACGTAATCTGCATCTCTCTAATTATCTGTTAGCTCTCGTAGAATTTATGCTTAAAATTAAAGTGGAAAGGATTAATCTGCAATTAATATAATAACATTTTTTACTGAAACAAAGCATTTTTTTAATAATATGATTACTGAAAACAGCGTCACTGAGCTTTTCAACTTGATGGGCACTAAAGAAGATCTTTCTTAATTTATGTAATATCTCAAGAATTTTTTAACAAAATTTTCTCAAATTCATCATTAACAGATCGATTAATTAACAATGTTTAATTTTAAATGCATCAAACACTAAGAAAATAAAATGAATCGTTTAAAATAATCGGCCGAAAACAGGTTTAAAAAAAACTACTTAAAAAACGATGTACTTAAAACTATAAGCATATACAAAAAATATATAACTAACATAAATACAATTTAATTATAAAAGCATGCAACTAACCTAAAAATAATTTAAATCAAGAATCATCCGTTGAAAATACTTGCCAACAATCAGAACACAATGCGCATGCGTGAATTTTCAACACCAGTTACGGCAACGCAAATGCGTGAATTTTTCTACGCCAGTTGGGGTAACGCTATGGAGATTAGACATTTTTAATTTCCTTTATTCTGTGTTATTTTAATTCAAAAGTACTTCAGAATGAATCTGAAAGATGGATTAATTAACAATGTTTAATTTTAAATGCATAAAACATTAAGAAAATAAACAGAATCGTTTGAAATAATCGACCGAAAAATGTTAACCATAGCCGCATTACTGTTGGGGGAAAAAACAAAAAAACCTTACTCATTTGGCGGTGGGGAAAATGGAAGATTTTTTGGCGGGAAAGTTAGTTTTTAATTAATAATTAAAATTCTAATTAAAAATTCAAAAAAGGGACCCCAGGTGCACATTCCCGACCTCTAAGGTATACATGTACCAAATTTGGTAGCTGTAGGTCAAATGACCTGACCTGTAGAGCGCCAACACACACACACACACACACACATTGAGCTTTATTTATAAGTATAGAAGTATTAATAAATCACAAAACTAAAAAAAAAGTCAAAAATTTCATAATAACCAAAATTTTTGGTTGTTCTTGTAGTTGTTTAAAAACAACATCAAATTTATATCTTAATTATCAACTAGAGAAGAATGATTTTGAATAAATATTTGAAAAAATAATAAAAAAGTTTTGAATTCGTTGAGAATTATTTATTTCACAATCAATATTCATTTGCCATCTTGACGGTAAGCGAAAAACAGCAGTTTCCGCCAAAAGTAATTTTTGGCGCGAATCGATTGAATAATTTTAAAGTTAAAAATACCCAATGATTTTGATACGGCTAGTTGGCGAAGAAATGTAAACAACTACATTTCCTGAAAAGTCAAAAATATATTCTAATTATTGTTGGAGGAAAAGTTTTTGAATATGGTCTTAAATAAATTTTAACATAATATGACAAACAATAATACCAACAAAACAAACATATGATTCAAGACTTAAAAATAAGAATAAATAACAAAATTGAGATAGTCAGTGCATTTTCAAGCTAAATAAACGCGCTATGCCAATTTAGCTTTGATATTTATCTCGTATCTTGTAAAAGAAAAAGATACGATGAATTGAACAGTGAGTGACCAAAGTATAGTCGTCATAAATGTTACCATAGTCAAGCTAATACGCTTGAGCTGAGTTGTCACTAACAAGAAATTAAAACATGGAGCAATATTTTATATGGATTTTACAAATACCATTCGGAGTATATAATTTTATTAAATATTACTTAAACAATCAATAAAAATTTTTATAACTAAAAATTATCAAACAAAAATGCAGAATCTTGGGAGTTATTAAGAGAGAAATAATTAGCGAGCCGCCTTAAGTGACCAGCTCGTTCGCCTGGAATATTCGCTTTTCCGGTTTTTTAAACTATGGGTTGTTCGAAAAGTAATTTCGTTAATTTTTTTAAAATTTTTTTTTATTGTGGAAATGAAAGACAGTTTTCGTATAATAAACAAATACTTTATTAAATTATATATTGACCGTTCTGGTCCAACACCTTCTGCCATCTTTCTGGTAGTGGCATCATTCCACGCTCATAAAATTTTTGGTCTTAGCTGCCAAAAAACGGATCGAGGTGGTTTTTGACCTCCTCATTTGAGGTGAAGGTTTTACCGTCTAAAAAATTTAGCGAACCACTTCTGGCACTGGCGTACTGTCAACACACCTTCTCCATACACATCGGTCCATTTCTTTCTGGCTTGAACAGCATTTTTACCCTTTCTGTAGTAAAACAGTAAGATGTCGAAAATACTGCTTATCGCTCTCCATATTTAAAGGGGCACCAACCAAAAACTACTGCGTAGAATTAATTGGAATTTTTCACACACAAGCCTTGCTATATGAGCTCTCAAAGCATATAAAATTATACGGCTTAAATGTGAAATTGGGTGCAAAAAAAAATACAATTAAATCCTCTGTCGGGAAAAAACGAAATTACTTTCCGAACAACCCAATATTAATATGGAGTGTGCTTATTTAAAACTTCACCGTGTTATTCAATAAGACAAAATAATATCAATTTAATAGAATCAGTCGAATTCAAACTGTCATAAGTTTAAATAAAAAAAATATTTATATAGTAACACGAACGAAGAAAAATAAACACACACACACCCCTTTTAGTTTATGTTAAAAAATTAGTGCTTTGTTACCTTAATTTTAACATTCAGAAAATTGCTCGATCGAATTGTTTGAGAGGAAAATGAAATTAGTTTGAATTTCCTCATAATATTAAAAATATTGCTACAGATTGTGTATTCAATTTAATTTTTTTTAATGAAATTAAAAAAAAATAATTAAATTATTTTTTTAGTGAAAACATTGTACAGAATTAAATTGATTTCATTGAATTGTACTTCTTTTGGTTTTAATACAGTGTGTAAATTATTTTTGTGAGAAATTTTTGATGATATTGATGAAAAACATCAAACACTTGCTTAATTTTTAATTAATTTATGTTTTAAATATCTTAATTTGAAAAATAAAGGTATCTAACGCTTTTATTTATTCAAGATCATCTATGCGGAAGTTCTGATTGGATAAAAATTGCAGATTTGTGCAGACATACAATCTAATTTTCATTTTGTTCTATATAAATTAATATAATAACAATTTTTTATATAAATCTTAATCTTAACAATCTTGAGGTACAGGTTAATTATTGAGTTATTTGGAATCATGCAATGCCTTTAAAATTCTCGAAATAATTTTCAGAATATGTCTTAATTAATGTTACAAAATTATTAAATTGTTTTCTCATATTTTTCAAAATTCACTGAAATCGAATTTTACAGTCCATAAGTTCTGAGATACGAGTTCTTGCTGAGATATTCGAAAGTGATTCTCTTGATTGTGAAAAACAATAAGGGATTCAAATGAAGAAAAGGAAAAATTTAATGTTGTTATGGAAAATCCGTCTGCTGGGTGCATGTTGGAAAGTCCACCAAGAACAATAACAGATAACAATGCTTTATTCCGCACAAAAACAAGTAACAAAACCACAGACAATGCATATACAAAATAGCACTTGCTAAAGTTAACAAAAATAAGCACTTGATCATTTTCAAGCAATTGCCACAATACAAAACGCAGCAAGTGAGAAAGAGAGAGAATTCACTCGACTATTACTTTAGCTCTGTCTCTTGGTATAATCTCTTTGACAAGCGATGAAACTTCTAAAAGGATATCGTATCTTTGCTCCTAATTGAAATATCACCAAAATTCCTATATTTTGATGAATCTTTAATTACCAAGTATTCGTCAAGTCTGAGGATCCATTGACTTGGCATTTATTCAGTATCCAGTTAAATATCCATAAAACTATCTTCCTTACCATGAAACCTACTGCACATGGAATAATATTATAAATTCGAAACAATATTTCATTAACATAGAACTCATTGATGGAGCATTCTCGTCTTTAGCATATACTACTAAAGACAATATAATTCTCTTGACGTAACTCCAAGCATAGATAATACCTGTTTTTTTTAATTATAAAAAATGAATTTTATGAAATTTAGTGCTTTAAAAAAAGCTCAAGAATACCATTGACAATCTCTACCTCTTCATTATTTGAGTATTAAATAATTAAAGGCGTACATCATAACTTAATGCGAAATTATTTCCATTCTTCTATTTTTATTTGCTTTGGCATCGAAATACTGAATTGTTCTGTAAAAAAATGGAATAAAATACAGAAACAAAAATATAATCTTCAAAGATTGTCAGATTGATTCGCGTCATTTGTAATAAGCTGGCTTAAACCCTAAACTCCATTTATAAAAACTGTTATGAGCTGAAGTTGAAGTTAATTGGAGTGGATACTCCAAAAGAAAAGCTAAATTGGTTAGGCATAAGAGCTTCTACCCATCCTCTATTGCGTTCGTTGTAATCTGAATGACTGAGTCGCCACGAAAATTAGCGCTATAGTAAACGTAGTATAGTCCCCATTAAGACGTGGCTAAGACGTTCACTTCTTAACATTGGAGTGGGGGTAACTCATCCTACACCATTATTGTATCAACCAAGGAAGTGAATATCAATTACTGTAACAAAAGCTTCTCGCTTCCGTGAAGCATCCCCTGATAAAAATAACTGATGAAAGGGTGCAAGAAA